>BQKN01065176.1:348226-387902 GCA_022839385.1 Asparagus kiusianus
CCCCCCCCCCCCCCCCCCTCGACCCCTTCTCTCTGCCTCCATGCACCGTCCCCTGGCCAACAATGGTGCAGACTGAAAGATCTAGACTTAATTTGGTGATTATGTTGGACGATCCATGAAGGGGAGGCGAGATTGCAAGTGAGTTTCGCGGTCAAAGCGTCCAAAAGAGAGGTCATTTGCTTCTTATGTAAATATTTTCTTCTCCTCTTTTTATCCATTCATTTCCTATTTATTCCCCCAATGCTGTCATTTGCAAAATGTCATGAAAACAAAACAAAATAATTTTTTAAATTAAATAGAAATCTTTTATGCATTGCTATATGTTAGGAGAAGTGAAATATTTTTATTAGTCATGTTATTCTCTTACTTGCATCAAGAGGTTGAAGATAAATTACAAAATATTTTTTTATATGGTAGTTGTCTTGAGCTTTATGATCTAATTAATTTTAGTAAATATTAACATTTTTCCTTATTAAAATAAATTTGAGTAGCAAGAAAGAGGTAAATAGTGATATATGAATGTTGCTTCTATGCAGATACATGTAGCCTAGCATTGTGTAGCAAAACAAATAGATGATAGTGTGGTACTTTATATTTATGTAGAAGAGTGCTAACCTTATAAATATATATAAGGAATACTAACCTGTTTTTTTGTATTTCTCATTTCTTTAATGATTTCTATTACTATTTTTAATTTTGTTTTTTATTTATGCAAAATTTTGAGTTGTTATAGTGCTGATGTCTGATAACACACAATCAATGAGGTTGAAGAGTTGTGGAATCATCGAGGGGTTAAACCGTCGAAGGGGGTCACTTCCTACTTCGACTTTATGCCTGGTTCTTAGAGATCGGGGCAGACGGACCACCTGCACATACAGGAATCGTGGGAGTACGGGACTTGTTTCTCCTGTGGTACCTCTGACGGTCAAGTCAGCTAACAAACTTGAGGGGTGAAGGGAAAACAGCGTATTCTCCCCAAAAATGTGTTGTTTTTAGAGAGTTTCTTTTTATTGTAAGAAAATCCGAACCTGTTTTTATGGCAAATAGTATCTGTATTTATAGAGGATGCCAAGGGCAGAATAGACACTTCGAGAGTGTGCGGTTTAAGATGGTGGTGAGGGGTGAGCTAGAGGCTGAGTTACCCTCTGCTCTATACGCGTCGACTTATGAGTGATGGAAGGTCACTTTAGTGATATGGGGAACCAGCAACCATCGAGGCTGTTGGCCCTATAGTTTTGATGATGATTTGTCAAACAATTTATAGCTAATATGTTTTCTAGTCTTTGTTGTTTTGGTTTTTCTCCTTATAGGTAATTCAACACACGACAATCAAGAGTTAAAGATTCCAGTTCATGTGTGTGCATTCACCTAGGTATAAGAGTAGTTTGCTTACATATATTGTATGTTTATATTTAAGCTTAATATATGAACACTTAACACAGATTTGACGTTTTCTATCATATAAATGATTTTTCATCAAACTTTATTACAATAGTTTTTATTTCATGTTTACAGCTCATTCACACTTCATTATATATATATATATAATGTATGCATGATATATATATACAATTTTACAAGTTATATTTCAATTTTCAAGTTTGCGAAAAACAGGTTTTATGAACACTTTTCAAAAACAGTGTGTTTTCACAAACAAAAAATGCTTTTCCAAAAATTGCTTTTCTAAATATTCCTTTTCAAACATGTTTATTTTATCATTTAGAAACTTTTCCCAAAGTTTTACTATTTTTGGAATTGATTTGATATTTTTAACGTATTTTCAAAATCAACCCAAAACCTATCAATTGACATGTATCAGTTTGCGGTCGACCGCCACGGTCGACCGTCAGTAGTTAATTTTCTCAGTCTGCCTTTTATTGGATCGTGGTCGACCGTGATGGTCAACCGTGGCTCCATCCAGAGACTTTCGCGATCGACCGTCACGGTCGACCGCCAGCTTATAAAATTCTTTTTTATGTATTTTTGTGCTTCGCGATCGACCGTGAGATTCCCACAGTCAATCGCCGAACTCATCATTGCCTTCTCAACGGCTATATTCTGATTTGATTCTCTGTGGCTATTTTGGTCTTTTCAAGTTGGTTTTGGCTAATATTTTGAGTGGGTATAAATACCCCATTGCTCTTCTCTTTCAACAAGCAAGTTTTTTTTTACAGTGAAGTTTTAACAAAATCTTAAGTATGTTTAAAAGAGCTGTTTAAGGTGATTCTAATTATCTGTTTCAAACGAAGTTTTCTACAACAAGAAGAGGCATTCAATTCAACTGAGGATCCTATCCTCATTATCCTTTACTGTTTCTCTTGTTTATTAAGAAGTTTTCCTAACTCATCTTTTCATATAGCTTATAATTTTATTTTCATATCTTAGCTATATTTATTGAGTTACGTATTTTCATTCATTGTTATCACACACATTGTATTGATCTTAATATTCCATACTATATATTATGGGTAGTGGTGTGTGATTTAGTGAGTGTGAGCTTCATTTACGTTCTCATTTGTTATCGAGAACAAACCATTGTATTTAACCATTGTTATGAGTATCACTTATGATACACTTGTACACCGAGAGAAGTGTAAGGCGTGAGACAGGGTCGAATCCAATAGGAGTGATGTTAGTTGACGAACCTAGGAAGAGGTTGCATCCGAGCACTTGAGGAGGAGGACACGGGCGAGGTTCCTACACTTAGTATGTAAAGTGTGATTGCATAGTGTTTCTTGTGTGAGAGTTTTCGGTAAACTTGTAAACCGAGTGTGTAGAAGTTTCGGCTTCCAAACCGGATTGTGATAGTGGAGATCTCCTCAAGGTGAGGAGCGGGGACGTAGGTTGTGGCGACCGAACCTCGTAAACATATCGTGTGTTTGTGTTTTGATTAGCGTATATTTTATTTGTGGCTTTTCATATCATTCTTGTTCATATCTATCTCATATCATTTCTTATAAGAACAAATTAATCAATATAATTTTAATTGGCATAAAATCAGATTAGATTAGCATAACCCTAATCCCCCCCCCCCCCCCTCTAGGGTCTAACAGAGGTTTGTCGGTGAGAGGTGAGAAATCACTTCAGTGACGTGGGGAATCTGCAACCGTCGAGGCTTGTCGATGAGCGGTGAGAAGTCACTTCAGTGACGTAGGGAACCAACAGCCGACAAGGTTTCAGACGGCTGAGGATGGAGACATAATGATGATCATAAAATGTTAAATAATACCGAGAAGAAATATTCTGAGCCACCCTTGGGAGGAGTGTCGGCTAATTGCTAAGCAGCAATCTTTTGTTATGAAGAGGTTCGACTGAGTCCACCTTTCGAGTCGTCTTTGAGGAATAAAGCCGACTCAACTGAGGAAGTGACGGCTCGCGGGATAGTATATTCGTGAAGAATAAGGGATACCTCGTAACATATGGTAATTATAAAACTATCATAACCACATGTATATTATTTTTTTGATATTTGTATTTGCAGTTATACGTTGTATTCAATTGTAAAAATTCTTTATTAAGTAACATTTTTATGTAAGTTTTTGGAGGAATCTTTTTAATCAAAGTTTTATGCTCGAACAAATTGTTTATTTTGTTGAAGCAACATTCAAAAGGCTCACTGCGTGTAAGAAACATGCATAAAAATGCTCAGACAATTGTATTTGTAGTTATACAATTATTCATTTTTATGTGAAACTAAATATGAATAATTGTACAGCCTTTTAGCTTTATAACATCTCATACAATTGAATGCAATTCTCAAAACAACCTTTGAACTTTCTCTCAAAGATTTTAGGACTATTTCATATGGTACAATAGATTTATATTGAGTTTACTTTTGATTACCAATAAGCACACCATCCTAATTAGGATCTGAAGATCAGGCCGCGAAGAGGAATAGAGGTTTTTCAGAATAATTTAGTAAATATTTACTCAATTTTCCACACAATTGACTAACTCCACTTTTTGAACTTTAATATTTTAGCTTTTCTAGCCCTAGAACCCACTCTTACCTATTTATATGGGTAGCATTTATAAATAAAAATTTATATAAGTGATATTTCAATAAGTTCAATTAATAGAACCACTGAATTGAACAGTTAATGAATTTTCTAACATACATTTGGTTAAATTCTATTAAAAAGTTATCGAATTGAATAGTTAATGAACTACCGAATCAAACATACCTTTGGTTAAATTCTATTCATTTATAAGCCAAATACTAAAAATTATTTGTTTAGTACTAAATGAACTATTGAATCAAACTTGATCGAATATCTGAACGAATAATAAAAAAGCAAATAGCACTCATATACTTCATATCTAAAGCAGAAAACTTTATTTTGGTAACATGTTCAATGTTTGCAGAAAATCTTTTAAAACACATACTTTACACGGGTGTAAATACTAGTATATATAAGGACAAAATTACCATGTGTCATGAAAGTATAATGGGCAGCCGATGATGAAAAATGGTAGAATAATTAGAAGGGAAAAAATGAAGAAGAAGAAGAAAATTGAACTGAAATTTACACGCTTTCTGATCAAATAAAGAAAGATGACAACGTCTTAAACGTGGGTGAAATTTAAAGACTTCTTTATTAAAAGAAGACCATCCTTTTAGAAAAAAGGGTAAATTTTAGGGTATTGTTATTATTATTATTATTTTGCCAAAGAAAAGGACGAGCTGAGGCCTTCTTAGATCTAAATAAAAATTCTTTATTACTATATTGAGCATTGCTCCAATTAGTCAGGTATTTCTAGTTCACCATTTTTTCTGCTATGTTATTGCTTTTGAGTGTGATGAGATGATAAAATATCTTTTTCTCTCTAGAGAGCCCTTCATCTAGAGAGCAGTCCCGCAGTCTTAGAGGGTGTTTGGTTCACTAGTGGGCAAGAATATGATTAAGAATCCGATTTTTTTTATGGATTCCTACCTATTTCATAAAAAAATTTAAGACAAGTTTATAGATTCATGAAATCTATTTTTTTTCTTTCTTTTATAGATTCATGAAATCTATTTTTTTTTCTTTCTATACTTATTTCATAACATGAAAAGACGGAATCCAACTTTATAAAAACCCTCCAATTCCTAATCTTTAGTTTGGATTGGAATGAGAAAATTTTGGGATAAAGGGTGAGTATACCATAATTATTCTTACTCGTTTGACGATATTCAAAACCGAAACTCTGTAGCAACAGCTAGTTCCAACGGCTAGTTTCAACGGCTAGTTCAAAGGACTTGGAGGCTATAAATTTGGTTTGAGGGATTAGTATACCAATGCATCCTTCATTCTTACCACTTTTATAAATTGTCATAGTTTGCAATTTGCCTCCCGACATCAATATGATATCAGAAGAATGCCCTAAAATTTTAAAGTTTGGTGCGATTGCAATCTCCGAACACCCATAAAAGTATGCAAGAATGGCAAAAATAAGGGGAGGTGTTATTCGGGGTGTGCAAAATGCCCAAATAAAGAATGCAATTTTTTTGAATGGGCTGATCAAAGAGGAAAAATAAGCTACCAAGGGAACCAATATGTCAAAGAAAATAGATAAGTAGATAAGTACTTTTTGAAATCAAAGAGGATGAGGAAAGAATTGAGACTTGTTAAAAATCAACTATTAGCTTGGAAATTTTTAGTAATTTTACTAGCGATATTTTGTATTATTTTATTTATTATAAACCGCATGTCATGTACTTATACTTGCAAAAACTATTGATATTGTAATTAAAACTGTTGTTGGAATTGGGTACCAATTCTAATTGATATTGTAGGACTCAGGAATAGGTCGATTTGTCAAAATTGAATGCCTCACCTATAACTTACAGGTTTATTGTGGATTGCATTCTAATGATGGATTGCCTCACATAGACATTGTCAATTCAATATAGGCTACAATCGCATCACATATTGCCTCATCTGAATATAATAAACAATGTAAGTTAGAATACATTCTTAGTAAACGCTACTCATCAAATATCAACTATGGAGCACCATGTGCTCCAGCAATTTATCACCCAATAGCAATATAACCGACAACCAAAAATACGTAGCCAAAGCAACATAGCCAGTGCAAAGGGGCTACACAAGCTTATGAATGATATTCAAAACCGACAACAACATAGCCAAACCAAAGGGGCTACACATGCTCCTGAATGATAATAACAATATCAACCGACCAAGGCAACACAAGCTTATGAATGAGCTTCAAAACTGACAGAAACATAGCCGAAGCAAAGGAGCAATACAAGAGCGAAACATAATAGTAAAACCAAAGCAAAGGAGCTACACAAGCTCCACCTGACAGCAACAAAACTGCACAAACTGAGGCAATACACGCTCATGTATGAGCTTCAAAACCGACAGCAATGAACCCAAAGTAAATGAGCAACGTATGCTCAACCAAATAGCAATAAATCCAAAGATGAGGAGCAACACAAGCTCCACCTGACAGCAACATAGAAAAAGCAAAGGAGCAACGCAAGCTCAAAACCTGATAGTAATAAACCCAAAGCAAATGAGTAACACAAGCTCCACCTGATAGCAGCAAAACCGCACAAACCGAGGCAACACAAGCTCATGTATGAGCTTCAAAAACGACAACAATAAACCCAAAGTAAATGAGCAACGTATGCTCTACTTGATAGCAATAAACTCAAAGCAAAGGAGCAACACAAGCTCAAAACCTGATAACAATAAACCCAAAGGAAAGGAGCAACACAAGCTTCACCTGAAAGCCAAAAACCCAAAGCAAAGGAGCAACAAATTAGGTCCACCTGACATTAAAAGCAAAGGAGCAACATTAAGAACTCATTGGTCATTCCTATCCATAATTACCTGTATTAAAAGTAAAAAAGTACTAATTCATAAATTACATGACATCATAACATTTTCATATTAACAAGTATTACAACATTAATAGTTTGCAAATAACAAAACGATATCTGCGCAATAACATATACTTGTGCACAAACAAAATACTCCATCAAAATGTAATCAAAACCCAACAAATTAGCTAGCAGACCAACATTGATCCTTAATCAGGTTAGTAATGTACCTCTGCTGACCTTCCTTGGCTTTTATGAAAAACCTTCTAGCTTCACATTCATTATCATATAAATGATCTAAAACCCTATCCAGAAATTCCTCAGAATATTCATTCCTATGTTCCTTTAACGCTGCAGCCAACTGCTCAGTCTAATGAACAATGTGTTGATTTCTCATTGACTGAGATATTAACTCAACAAAGGCACATAGCATTTCCTCTTCACGACTCGATTTTTGAGATTTCTAGTTAGAGGATGAATTCAAGTTGTTTTTACTCTTAGACTTATATCTAGGGGGTTGTGTTTGGTTGTTAGCATCAGATTGTGGTTCAGTTTCACTCTCCTCCAGAATCTCACTATCATCATCAGGAATAGGTATGGACCTACTAGACCCAATGTTAGTATACACAGGCCTAACAAATTCATCCTTAGCTTGATCATCACCCATGATCACTTGTAAATTTTTAAAGTGAGGAAGAGGTTTGTTTATGTACGCTTTGACCTTAGAATTGGATTTGTCCTATAATGACAAATACTCATAAGTTGTGAACCAAACGTATAAATTATTAATGGCATTATAGCTGCAGAAAGTTATACCTGAGACCACGATTTTAACGATTCATCATCCAGTGTAATCATTTTACTTCTTTCATCCCACCCAGTTCTACTTATACCAACGCAAGCCTTCATGTCATTAAATTTGTTTCTCAAGCATTTCAAGTGGTTAATGACATGTAGATAAGTGAAATCAGTCCTGAATTGTATATTGATTTTCATGGCTGTCATTTTATAAGCTTCTACCTTAATGTTCTTGTCTGGTTTTAGCCACTCTAATGCTAATTCTGCAAGATAAGGAATGAGCACATCATCATGCTCTGGAAGGTAAAACTTATTAGCCACACCTCTTGAGTTCAACCTTGCCCCCAAAACCTTTTTCTTATGAGCTAATTTTTTTCTTTTTTCATTGGCGAAGTGTGCTTTTCACCATCAACTTCATGAATAACTTTCCCAACTGAATCACCAGTGTTTGATAAAAATTGATTAGGTCCACTACTTTGAGAACTGGCTGTGGGAAATAGCAAACCTTGTGGACTGCTTAACATGCTCACGTATGACATTGACTGCTGTGTCATTCCATCATAATTGCCATCGTATGGTGGGAATGGTGAGAATGTATGAGGAGGTGAAGTGAAAGGTTGTGGTTGAATAGACATGAAGTTTATTTTAATGCCAGTTATAGGATTTAGCATTTCATTGGAATGAGAAGGCACTATTTGTTTATCTGCCGGATTGTTAGTCATACCTAATATATATTGTAAACATAGACATATTATTATTAAAGGAATCTAAATCAATATATGATATGCATGCATTTATCAAACAAGTTAGAAAAGGAATATATGTAACGCCTACTTTTCTCAGACAACATAAAACGAGTAGATGATAATCGTAATAATGTACAGGCTAAGAAACATTAAAATGGGTAGTTGCGAACATTAAAAGTAATAATAAGTTTCATAAGACAAGTTATTATAGCGAGATAGAACAAACAACACGTTAAGTTAATCCACTCTCCATTGTGTTACCACCATTATACTTTACACAATAATCCACCCACATCGCCCAAGCAATTTGATCTCGTAGTTGCTTCCATTCAGTTCTTGTATCTCAATCTTCTCTCTGTGTCCTAGTTTGAGTATAATTCACCACACTTGAATCGTCTTCATTTGTCACGTCCCCATTATCTTCATCAATTTCTACATTTTCATTTAAAATATCATCATCTGGATCTTCTAAAGCAATAAAATTGTGCAACATAGTACACGCTAGTATAATGTCCACTTGCATGGGAAATTGATATTTTGGCTTCGCCGATAGAATTTTAAACCGGTTCTTTAATATACCAAATGTGCATTCAATTTTTGATCGTAAATATGAATGCCTTTTAAATTGAACAACTCTTTTCTATTCTTTGGTATCCTACCAATGTGCTCTTTTAAATGATATCGTACACCACGATATAGGGATATGAAGCCTGACATTGTGGTGTATTCAACGTCACATAGGTAATATTTACGTACATTAAATAGAACAATATCTTAAGATCTCAATTGTTGACAAGTATTTTATTTATTATTAAAAATGTGAATAAGTAAGAATTAATACATTCATAAACTCAAAGCCTGTAAGGCTATGGTCTCAACAGAGCATATTGTAATATCCTATAGTCATTTGTTGCTCCCTCCCACCTAGCTAGGACATAGGTGAATAGCTTATTAGGGATGCAGACAGCTAAGACGTTTTGTGTCACACCTTTTCGCCCTCTAAAACGTGCAACTAGGTAACATTGTATCAACGTGTGTACCATCTATCAAACCAATACAATCCTATAAAAAATTATAAGTTATACAATATTTAATAAAATAGTTGTTTATTTAAAACAGATGTTAAGATGTATGTATTATTTTTACCTTAAAGTAAGGAAAATAATTTAGGTTATTTGCAATCTCCACAAGAACTTTATTTCGAGCTTGATTCATGTAGCGATCATGTAACACATCATTGCTTGTAGGACTTTATTAAAATACCTACTAACTGTTTCTCCTGATCTTATGAACTTAGTCCTTATTATTCTATTTTTAGTTTTATGACCCACTATACTTAGGAACATAGCAAGCTGTTCTTCGACTTGAACATGTCTAGTATTCTTTAATAAACCGGTTGCTTTCATTACTTCAGCAAGTTTAAAAAATACTCTCGGTCTTGTTAGACCCTAGAGGGGGGTGATTAGGGTCTTATGCTAATCTAATCCGATTTAAATGCCAATTAAAATTACTTAACAAATATATTCTTGCAAGATAGATATACGAGAGATATAAGCAAGAATAAGCAATATGAACTAAGGGATATATCCTAGCAATGAGATATGCTATATGATATATGCAAGGATATAAAACTAACACAAAGGGTAAACAATTTAACTACAAATATGATAAGGCAAAATGATCAACAAGCAATACACAATGGCGATGTAAGATATGAACATGAAAACAAGTGCGCCAATGCAATCAATAACAAAAATATGTTTACGAGGTTTGGTCCCCACGACCTACGTCCCCGCTCCTCACCTCGAGGAGATACTCCACTATCACAACCCGGTTTGGAAGCCAGAACTTCTACACACTCGGTTTACAAGTTCATCGAAAACTCTCATACAACAAACACTATGCAATCACACTCTACACCCACACAAGTGTTGGACCTAGCCGTGTCTCCCTCAAGTACTCGGTTACAACCTCTCCCTAGGTTCTTCAACCGACGCCACTCCTCTTGGAACGATCCCCAACTCTCACCACACACTCCTCACTCGATGTACAAGTGTATTACAAAGTGATCTCACAATTAAGCACAAATACAATAAATGATTGTTCTCTAATATGGATGAGAACTCTATGAAAGCTCACACTCAATTGTTACAACTCTCACCAACCCAAATATACTATGTATGAAAATACAATAAGCTCAAGTGGGTGTGTGTAACAATGAGATAAAATCAAATCTAACTCAAATAGCAAACTAGCAATAATAAGAATATAAAAATCAATAAAATTGCTAGAGAAAAGAGTTAGAAAAACTTCTCTATAAACACAAAGTGAGGATGAGTAGATATTGAAGATGAAATCCTCAACAGGTGATGCAACCTCCTCTTTGTAACAGCAAACCCCAAAAACAAACTAAACAAACTCAAACCCTTATTTAAACCCTTGTTTAAAAACTTCTTAGCTTGCTTGAGAACTGAGATCAAAGAGGGTATATATAGCCTCCAAGAACCTCAGCCAAAAAACCCCAAACAAAATGATAAAAACAGCCCCAGCAACAGTAACAAAAATAGCCATTGGGAAGAGAGCTGACAGAGCGGCGGTCGACCGAAAAAATTCGCGGTCGACCGCAATGCAGATCCCAGACTGGGAAAACAAGCAGGAACTTCGTCGGTCGACCGCATCGGTCGACCGATGGAAAATTCGAGCTCTCAGTCGACCGTACTGGTCGACCGACAAACTCTTTGCTGCCCACTGTCGACTGAACATATGAGCGGTCGACCGGTGCGGTCGACCGATAACTGATACTACAGAAAACTAGTTCTGAAAGCTGTTTATCTGATTTTAAAACACTGTTTAAAAATATCAAATAAATTCCAAAAAATATAAAACTTTGGGGAATGATTGTAGACATGATAATAAACATGCTACAATGACTGGTTTCCAAAAAGAACTTCCCAAACGAAAAATATCATCATTTTACAAAATAGTCCAAAACACGAAAATGTAAACATATGAATTTTAACATTTAGGCTAAACCATGTTTTGAAACTTTGCACAATGATTTTGTAGACTTAATAAAATATATATATGATTGTTATTAAGTCCATAAACTGAGAAAATAATATTTTCACAAATACAATAGAAAATGAAATATAGGAGTGTGTATATGAAAATATATTTGTTTCATATCTAAGTAGTTAAACCAAATTACAATAATAAATATGAAATATGTAATCTCATATTTATAAACATGAAAACCCAAAACTTATGTATATATATAACTATATATATAAAAATCAAAACGTGTATGTGTGTATACGATTGAGCTTAAGGTACTTAACACACATAATATAAATCCTAAACTACATTACCCAAGCAATCTTGATCTTCAATTAAGCTTGACTTGGTACACTGCGGATGAAGCTGAACTTGGATCTTGAACTTGAATTGCATAAGCTTCACCGACATTCCGCCAACCTCATTTGGATATGATCGTTGAAGCTCTATTCCATCCATCCTCCAACCCGTTGTTTGTCTACAATAATTGAGAGAACACAAATACTAGACAAATAACATTAGTAGTAAATTATTTGTTAAACATCATCAAAACAAGAAGGCCAATAGGTCTCATTCTAATATAAGACCGACAACTATCGCTATAGCCTTGCAATACACGTTTGAAGTGAGCTTCTCTGTAATAAATTTTTTAATTTTTTCTTTCTTCGTACAAGATGAAATTGTCTTACGCTTAGTATGCATTCTCAGAATATAAGTTATTATTGTGACCACGGCAGAAATAGTTGTATTAGCACACATCCTCTTCAATTGCTTTTCATATACGTTATCCATCTACATCCATTGTAAAATTAGCATATGTTTACAACTTAATAATTCTAATCATTAGAGATTAAAAATAATTAAATAACTAATAAAAATATTGAAATCTTAAAACAAGATATCTAAATATCCACAAATCTATATCATGTGATGAAACAACTATTTCATATTTTGCACCCTAAGCATGCACGCTGATCAAACAAATCAAAATAAGGTTTTCAGTCTATGTGTTTAATCGTTTGAATGACGTATTAAACAAATAATCCAGAGAACTAAAAATCATTAATCAACTATGTAACAAAACCCTTGTTTCACAAGAGATTAGACATGTAATAAATTATCAAAACCAGTGCATTCTACTACCCATGTTCATTTCTTCAGATCTAGCACAATGAAACGATCATAAGAAAATGGTGAAAAGTTCTATACCTTCAGTTGCCAAGGGGATAATTTAGAAAGATGCAACAACCCCACCGAAGCCAACAAACCCACCGAACGGAACAAATCCACCGAACCCACCGACAGAAATCAAAGCCAACAACCAAATAACAAGGTCGAGAATGGATCACAAACAACTAGCGTCAAGCCTCGTCTTTGAAAAAGAAATCGAAGAACGGTTCTAGAAGAGGCGCGAAGAGGATTAAGATGAGGCGGGAGAAGATTCGCAGGAGAAGCCAAAGCTAACAAACTCACCGAACCATAGATCAAGTTCGAGAAGGGATCACCGACAATAATGGCTGAGCCTCATCTTTGAAAAGGAAATCGAAGAACAGCCTGAGAGGAGGCGCGAAGAAGATTGAGAAGAGGCGGGAGAAGCTGAACCAGATATAGGGTTCTTCGTGAAGAGATGGAATCCGAAAAGGAAAGAGAAAGAGAGAAAGTACGGGGTTGTCAGCTTTTTGCCACAATTCCTCCCAATTGAATAGGATTTGGGTTTCCATAAAAACATCATACTGTTGCAACTTTATGAATTTTAAAATCTATAATAAAAAATTGAATCAAACTCAAGATTATGATTAATAAAGAATCATTTATTTACGGTTTTGCCCCTATCAGCTCCAAATTCTATTCTTTTTCCATAAAATAAGTGCACCAAACATCCCCTTAGGGGCTGTTTGGTTCAATAGAGGTTAGGAATAGGATTAGGAATCCTATTTTATTTATGAATTCCAATCTAATCCATAAAAAATTTATAGACAAGTTTTAATTTTATGGAATCCTTTTTTTATTGGATTCTATGTTTGTTTCACACAAAGAAAAAAAGAATCTCACTTTTATAGAAACCCTCCAATTCCTAATACCATGTTTGGTTCA
The DNA here is from genome assembly GCA_022839385.1 of Asparagus kiusianus. Classification (NCBI taxonomy): domain Eukaryota; kingdom Viridiplantae; phylum Streptophyta; class Magnoliopsida; order Asparagales; family Asparagaceae; genus Asparagus; species Asparagus kiusianus. Next base: position 361,748 of record BQKN01065176.1, read on the forward strand.
GAATAAATTTTTTTAGGGATAATCACTGTAGCAACAGTTATTTCCACCCTCTTCAAAATTCAAATCTTCAAGCACTGTAGCAACGGCTAGTTCAGGGTCATAGTGGCTATAAATTCAACTTGAGGCCTCAAATTAATCCATGCATTCTCATTTCTCAGCAATTTATAAATTCTCATTGTCTGCAATTTAGATCCCATACATCAAAATGATATCAGAAGAGTGCTACTAAAATTATGAAGTTTATTGCGACTGCAATCTCCGAACACCAATGAAAGTGTGCAAGAATGGTAAAAATAAGGGAAGGTATTATTGGGGGTGTGCAAAATTCCTAAATAAAGAATGTAATTTTTTCGAATGGGCTGATGAAAGAGGAGACCCAAGCAACCAAGGAAGCCAATATGTCAAAGAAAATAGGTACGGAGATAAACATATTTTAATCCAAGAGGTTGAAGAAAGAATTGAGACTTGTCGAAAATCAACTACTAGCTTGGAAACTTTCAGCAATTTTATTAGCATTTTTTTGTATTATTTTAATTATTATAAACTGCATGTCATGCACTTGTACTTGTAAAAACTATTGAGGTTGTAATGAAAAACTGTTGTTTGAATTAGGTATAAATTCTAATTGATATTGTATGGCTCAGTAATAGATCAACTTGTCATAATTGATTGCCCCACCTATAACTTACATGTTTATTACAGATTGCATTATAAGGATGAATTGCCTCGCCTAGACATTGTCAATTCAATGTAGGCTGCAATCTCATTCTCGTTTGCCTCATCTGAATATAATAAACAATATAAGTTAGATTGTAATCTTAGTAAACGCTAATCATCATCATTGCCAAATATCAACTGCGAGAGGAGCTACACAAGCTCAAAACAAAACAGCAAGTAACCACAGGAAAGGAAAAAACAAAACAGCTCCCACCTAGCAGCCTACATAGCTACACAAGCTCAAAAACAAAACAGCAACAACCCCAACGTGCAACAAAGCAACCCAAACTCCAGCGACAACAGCAACAAACCTAAAGGCAATGAGCTACACAAGCTCCAAACAAAACAGCAGCAAACCCAGCAGGAAGTAGGTACACAAACTCAAAACAAAAATAGCAGCGAACCCAATTCACAGGACCTACACAAGCTCAGAACAAAACGACAACAAACCCAGCAGCAAGGAGCTACACAAGCTCCAAACAACACAGCAACAAACATAAGAGCAAGGAGCTACACCAGCTCCAAAATGCCAGCTCAAAAATCCAAACTCAAGGAGCTACACAAGCTCAAACCAAAATAGCATATAACCCAAATCAAACGAGCTACACAAGCTCCAAAATAAGCTCAAAACAAATTTGGTAAAAAAAACTCCAAATCCAAGGAGCTACACTAGCTCCAAAATGTTAGCTCAAAAATCCAACGTCAATGAGCTACAGGTGATCAAAACAAAACTGCAACAAACCCGAAGAGATTGAGGAGCTACACAAGCTCCAAATAATAGTGACAAACCCAAACTCAAGGAGCTACACAAGCTCCAAACCAAACAGCAACAAACCAATGCGAATGAGGAGCTACACAAGCTCCAAATAACAGCCACAAGCACAAGAGCAAGGAGCTACACAAGCTCCAAACCAAACAGCAACAAACCAATGCGAATGAGGAGCTACACAAGCTCCAAATAATAGCCACAAGCACAAGAGCAAGGAGCTACACAAGCTCCAAACCAAACAGCCAATAACTCACATCAACCACGTGTGACTTTGGAGCAATAAATCCAAAGTCATAGCCAGCATAAGCTCTTTTGCTTTGAGCTTAAAACCCAACAGCAGTTAACCCAATCAACAGGGCAACATAGCCAAATGAACTAAGCAACAGAATGTAAACCCGACATCAGTAAACCCAAGCAACAAACTCATTTACCTGATATCAAAAGCAAAGGAGAAATTCAAAGAACTCACTGATCATTCCACGATCGTACTTACCTGCATCAAAAGTTAAAATGTACCAATTCATCAATTACATGGTGGCATAGATATTCTTCATAATAATAATATATATTGCAACATTAATAGTTTGCAATTAACACAACAATATCCATCAAAATATAATCGAAACCCAACAAACTAGATATCCGACCAACCTTGGTCGTTAACTAATTTGGTGATGTATCTCTGCTGACCTTCCTTGGTTTTTATGAAAAACCTCCTAGCTTTACGTTCATTGTCATATAAATGATCTAAAACCCTATCAAGGAACTCCTCAGAATATTCAGACCTATGTTCCTTCAACGCTGCAACCAACTGCTCAGTCCAGTGAATAATGTGTTGATTTCTCATTGACTGAGACATTGACTCAACAAAGGCACATAGCATTTCCTCTTCATGATTAGATTTTCTGATTTTCTTGTTAGATGATGAAGTCATGTTGTCTTTACTCTTAGTCTTAAATCTAGTGGGTTGTGGTTGGTTAACATCACCAGATTGTGGTTGGTTACAAGCATCATAATGTGGTTCAGTTCTACTCCCCTCTGGAATCTCGCAATCATCATCGGGATTAGGTATAGACCTACTAGACCCAATGTTTGCATAAACATGCCTAACAAATTCACCCTTGGCTTGATCATCACCCATGATAACTTGTAAATTTTTGAAGTGAGGAAGGGGTTTGTTTATGTACGCTTTGTACTTGGAATTGGACTTGTCCTGCAATAACAAATACTTATAAGTGGCGAATCAGAATTATACTAAATTTTGATTACAATGTAGATGCTGAATTGGTTATACCTGAGCCTAAGATTTCAAGGTTTCATCGTCCAATGTAATCATATTACTTGTTTCATTCCACCCAGCATCACTTATATCAAGGCAAGCATTCATGTCGTTGAATTTGTTCCTCAAGCATTTCAAGTGGTTAATGACATGTAGGTGAGTGAAATCAGTCCTGAATTGCATGTTGATTTTCATGGCAGCCATTTTATAAGCTTCAGCCTTGAAGTTCTTGTCTGGCTTCAGGTCTTCCAATGCTAAATCTGCAAGATAAGGAATAAACACATCATCGTGCTCTGGAAGCCAAAACTTATTAGCCACGCCTCTTGAGTTTAACCTGGCACCTGGAACTATTTTCTTATGAGCTACTTTTTTCCCTCTTTTCATTGGTGAAGTGTGCTACGCATCATCAACGTCATGAATATCCTTTCCAACTGAATCACAAGTGTTTGGTGAATATTGATTAGGTCCACTACTTTGAGAACTGGCCGTGGGAAATAGCAAACCTTGTGGACTGCTTAACAAGCTCATGTATGACATTGACGGCTATGTCATCCCACCATAATTACCATCGTATGGTGGGAATGGTGAGAATGTATGAGGTGGTGAAGTGAATGTTGTGGATGAACAGGCATGAAGTTCATGTTAATCCCTGATGTAGGATTTGGCCTTGCATTCAAATGAGAAGGCACGCTTTGCTTATCTGCCAAATTGTTAGCCATACCTAATATATATTGTAAGCATAGCCATATTAATATTAAAGAAATATGAAATAGTATATGATATGCATGCATTTACCAATGAATATATGAAACGACGATATTTCTCAAACAACATTAAAAAAAGCAAGCGTTAAAAGTAGATATGTTTTGGTACAAGCCAAGAAACATTACACAATATCGCATCGAATAGTATCTTAAAATTTACCAAGTTATTACATAGTCATAGTCTTAAATAAAACACTAAGTTAAACCGCTCTCCATTGTGTTACCACCATTATACTTTGCACAATAATCCATCCACATCGCCCAAGCAATTTGATCTCGCATCTCCTTCCATTCATTTCTTACATCTTGATCCTCTCTTTGTGTCCTACTTTGAGTATAATCCACCACACTTGAATCGTCTTCATTTGTCTCTTCCCCGGTATCTTCATCAATGTTAATATTTTCATTTAAAATGTCATCATCCGGATCCTCTAAGGCAATAAAATTGTGTAACACAGTACACGCTAGTACAATGTCCACTTGAGTGGAAAATGGATAATTCGGCTTCGCCGATAGAATTTTAAACCGATTCTTCAATATGCCAAATGTGCATTCAATTTTTGATCTTAAGGATGAATGCCTTAAATTGAACAACTCCTTCATATTCTTTGGTGTCCTACCGGTGTGCTCTTTTAACTGATATCGTACACCGCGGATATGAAGCCTGGCATTGTGGTGTATCCAGCGTCACATAGGTAATACTTACCTACATTAATTGAACAGTTTTTTATAATCTCAATTATTGCCAAGTATTTAATATATTATTCAAAATATGCATAAGTGAGAATGAATATCATCATAAACCCGGAGCCCGTAAGGCTGTGGTCTCGACAGAGCGTCTTGTAATACCCTATAATCATTTGTTGCTCCCTCCCAGCCAGCCAAGACATAAGTAAATAGTTTATTGGGGGTGCAGGCTGCTAAGATGTTTTGGGTCACCCCTTTTCACCCTCTAAACCGTGCAACTAGGTCACTAGATAACACCACGTCGATGTGTGTGCCATCTATCAAACCAATGCAGTCCTATAAAAAATTATAAATTACACACATTTCAATAAAAAGTTATTTATTTGAAAAATTGTTAAGAAGTATGTATTTAATTTACCTTAAAATAAGGAAAATAATTTGAGTTGTTTGCAATCTCCACGGGAACTTCTTTTGAGTCTTGCTTCATGTACCGATCACGTAACACATTCATTGCTTGCAGGACTTTATTGAAATACCTGCTAACTATTTCCCCTGATCTTATGAACTCAGTTCGTATTACTCTTTTTTAGTTTTGTGACCCACAATACTTAGGAACATAGCAAGCTGTTCTTCAACTTGAACGTGTCTTGTATCCTTTAATAAATCGTTTGCTTTCATTACTTCAACAAGTTTAAAAAAGGCTCTCGGTCTCATTCTAATATAAGAACGGCAGCTATCACTATAGCCCTCCAATACACGTCTGAAGTGAGCCTCTCTACAATATATTTTTCTAATCTTTTCTTGCTTCGGACAAGGTGAAATTGTCTTGCGCTTAGCACGCATTCTCAAAATACATGTTACCAAAGTGACCACGGCGGAAACAGCTGTATTAGCACACATCCTCTTCAATTCTTCTTCATCTTCCATATCCATCTACATCCGTTTTAAAATTAGCATACAATTACAGCTTAAGATGTCTACTTATTTCTTGTAAAAATTAATTAGATAATTGATACAAATATTTATTTCTTCAAAAGCAAGAAATCTAATTGTAATGAAAATTATTTAACTAATGTTGCATTCCATCTCACACAATTATCAAGAACAACACATTCTACTACCCGGTTCCTTTCATGTAATGAACTTAACCCTATTCTTTTTCATGCATTCACATTCTTTGGTAAACACATATATAAAAAATAACTCATTCACACAAATATCATGCATTCTATTTAAAACAATTAACTGAAATTTAGTCAATATAACCCTATTTTTTGGTAATTATACATGTAACGAATTATCAAGAAAATTATCATTCTACAGATTCCTTTCATCACATCAAGCACGAAGAAATAAGTCTAAAAAAGAGTGCAAAATCTTATACCTAGCTACAGAGGGGAAAAAATGCCGACGTCCAAGCAACAAAGCCACCGAAGCCAAAGAACCCACCGTAGCCAACAATCCCACCCGAACCAGAACAAGTTCGAGATGGGATCACCAAGAATCAAAGGCAAGAAACTCACCAACAAGCTCGTGGAAAACAAATCAAAGAAATCACGGCTCAAAATGAGGTGGGATCAGATAGGGAGAAGCCGATTACACACAAAATCGGCCAAGAAATCATGCCTTAACCAGATCTAGGGTTTCGAGTAACAGCCCCGACCACGCAAGTAGAAGAAGACGAATGGCGGGAGAAGAGGCGCGAAGAAGAGAGCGATGAGGCGGGAGCAGAACAGCGATTCCAGATCTAGGGCTCGTGGTCGTGAGGATTAGGAATCGGAAACGAAGATGAAGCCCGCTGTCAGAAATCTCGCCTAAATCCGCACCTTCGGCTCTGATTTGGGTTTCTATAAAAAACCCTTACTGTTGCTACTTTATGGATTTTGTAATCCATAAATTTTTTCTGAGCCAAACTCTAGAATATGATCTACAAAAAATTCAAAAATTATATTTTTGCTACTGTCAGACCCCCAAATACTAATCATTTTTTATAAATTGGCTGAAACAAACAGCCCTTTAGGGGGCGTTTGTTTGAAGTTTTTTGCATGGGGAGGGGGTGGAAAGCTGCCAATGTGGCAGTTTTCTCCTCAAAACGCCTCTTTTAAGAGGCGTTTTGAGGAGAAAGCTGTCACATTGGCAGCTTTCCACCCCCTCCCCGAGATAAAAAACTTCAAACAAACAGGGCCTTAAGTTCCTTCTGACTTCATAACCGTGATCTATCTGGTTTTATAGGACATGAACATGATTATATATAGATATTTATTTTCATTATATAAAACAAATATATTCTCCTTTTCTTCCCCGAAAGCCTACTCTTCCTATCAACGATAGTTCTCCCATCCTTATTCCTAGCCATGCGACTTTTATTGGTACCACACTCAAAGTTCCATCGTCCGTACAAATCAAGCAGAGCCAAAACACACCAACCCTAATAATTAGAGGAGGAGACCAAAACAGAAAGAAAGATCAAATCCAACTCACAAAATCTAGACATGTTGGCCCTCTCTCGGTCAAGGCCAGCCTGTACCCAACTTCAAAACTTTTCCCAACAACTAAGAGCCAGAGTCCCTAGGGCCCAAATCCCTATTCAAACCTCTATTTCAACTTTCAAGTCAAAATCTCTAAATACACTCTTGTTATAATTTTTGTCCCCCAAAGGAATTCTTGTTTTAAGTTGCAGAAGCGGTTTGCATCCAACATGAATTTATAGGGTAAAACCCAAACCGGAAAATTCTAGGAGAAATTTAAAACCAACCATTTTTCAAATTTAATAGCCAAAATCGACCTAAACTGAAAATTATTAGCAAAACCGACCCTTTTCTTCCGAAAAGGGTCGGTTTTGCAGCTGGTGGTGTTTTACGAAGTGCACGGGACTGTTAGTCCCGTGCACTTGGTGTTCAGCTACAGCTGCCCTCTCTGTTTAAAAGTCGGGACTGCTAGTCCCGACTTTTAAGCAGAGAGGGCACCGGCCGCTGAATACCCAAATGCACGGGACTAGCAGTCCCGTGCACTTGGGTGCTGTTGGCCTCTCTGCTTAAAAGTCGGGACTGCTAGTCCCGACTTTTAAGCAGAGAGGCCACCCGCTGCTCAATACCCAAGTGCACGGGACTAGCAGTCCCGTGCACTTGCTGTGCACATTTTTGTGCACATTTTGTCTGCATTTCAAGCATAGTTCCTATGCATACATCAACACAAACTTCCTCTATCAAGTCACATACTCATTTCACCACTGTATTTCATGTACTCCCTGTGCATACATCCACACAAACTCCCACTAACAATTACATACTGATTTCACCACATACTCATTTCAAATCAAACAAATCACATCACACCACAAACTCCCACTAACAAATCGAACATAATAACACCACAAACCCACTTAGAAATCAAACATATCACACGATATTATCGACTACAAATCCAAAAATCACATCCCTAAATAGTTTTGTAATGTATATAACCTGTAGTTTACATACATCCAAGAACTCTCCTCCTCCTCCTTTGTCTTCGTCGTCCTCCATACCGCCCTTCGACGAGTTCGTGATCCGGTTGCGTTTGTGGTTGTGACGGTCCAGCTCCATCGTCGACAGGTTGGGAAGGTCCAGCTTCATCGTCATTTCTTCGTCGTCCTCGACTTTGTCGCTGTTGTCGTGTATATACGAATGGCATAGCCTCCCGTCCATCATGACGATCTTCGTGAGTTCGGTGTAAGGCTTGTTGAAGCCTCTACATTATAGCCTGATATATTGTTAGATGTTCATGTGCTTCGGGATTTCTATCTGCGATAGATAGTTCAAAAACAAAATTTCATATTAAATTTGATATTACAGAATGTAAATTTGAGATTTAATTTTATCGTACCTGCTCGAGCCAATTCCAAGCCACGATTTGCAAGAGTTTGAACGTCATCCATGGTGTACAAACCTGCACATACAATTATACACATGTCAATAATCAATCATATAGTAATTCAGTTTCTTTATTAAAGTATATACAAATATAAAAATGATATAAATTACCAATTAGTTGCTATCTATTGTGTCTAGATGGACAACGAGGTCGAGTATGTCCCGGTTGTTTGCAAAGACTACATTTTTTATGCTTGACCACTCCTTCTCGCCCTTGATCCATGGTTCCCCTAATTCGCACAGATCGTGGTCGACTTGCTTGTCTCCGGTACTGAGGTGGAATTATACGTGGTCCATTATATTCAGGCCAATACCGACTATCATCAGGTGGATGAAAACTCTCACTATATGTCTTTTGATAGTGAGCTGTTGAATACCAAGGCGAGCAATACCGATTTCTGAGAATTCTAGCACCTCCCGGCTGATTAGAAGAAGCCGCAAGCACATGTGCACAGGGTATTTTTTGGAGTTGTGGTATGTTACATGTGCAAGTGCAATCAACATCAAATAGTTTAACGGTGTAGATACCGTCACAATCCTGTACCTGCCATTCGTTGTCGTTGAACACGGTAATTTGACATGATCTTGCTGCCTCAATTCTTCTATGCAAAATGGACTCATTTTTTGGTGTGTAACGTGTTGTCCAGTCTATGCCATCACCACGTCTTTTGTTGAAGTATGCGTTTAGTCTATAGAATGTTCTCGCAACCAAAGATTGTATTGGCATAGCTCGTGCTCCTTTAAGAACGCCGTTAAAGCTCTCGGAGCAATTAGTCGTCATCATGCAAAACCGCACACCCTCATCCTTACATAATGCCCACCGATGCTCAAATTGGGGCTTCAAGTTATTTTCAATCCAATTATGTGCATCTAATGACAAAGACTTGATTTTCTCCCTGCAATGTTCGTACACTAATGTGTCGGTTGCACACCCGGCTTGCCACAAAAGATTTTGCAAATTAATCTCACCGTGTTTTTTCTTGAAATTATCTCTTATATGCCTTAAACAGTATCGATGGTGATGTGGTGCACTAAAACCCTCATGTAACGCCCTTATAATTCCTTTCATCCTATCCGAAATAAAGGTAATTATTCTTGGCGCACGGACACTTGGAATCCACTTGTATATAAGTTCAAAAAACCACTTCCAACTAGACGTATCCTCCACCTCCACGACTGCAAATGCTAGAGGAAATAACCTGCCATTTGCATCTACACCGGTCGCTACAAGAAGCACGCCTTTGTACTTTCCATATAAATGTGTACCATCAATGCTCAATAACGGACGACAAAAAGTGAAGCCCTTAATAGCAGGACCAAATGCCCAAAACACGCGAGTGAATCTCTCCATACCCGGTGCAATCTCTTCGGATAATATTTCGTATTCAGTACCCGGATTATTTCGTTTGATAGCTTCAAGATACTGTGGAAGTAATTCATATGATTTTTCCCAATCTCCAAAAATTTTAGACAACGCTTTCCTCCTTGCATCATATGCCTTATATTTAGATATCTTAATCCCCCGCATGTCATATACCCTCTGAAATATCTGACCTGCATTCAGATCAAGTTCAGCTCTAACTTCAGGCATAATTAGCTTACATATATAAGAAGAAGATGCAGAATAATCATCGACATCCACCGACGGGTTGCAACATGTATGAAGTCCGCAATATCTACATATTACAAATTGCCCATTTGATGATTTTCTCACGGCGGCATTTAGCAACCAAGGACATTTTTTATTTCTCTCATCTTGCTCATTTGCGTTCTCTACTTCATTCTTATCGTTAAAGAAGCATTTCACATTGTAGTTTCTTGCATTAGTTTTTACCGGCTTGAATTTGACCCGATTCTTGATGGACCATTCTCGGATTGCAAAGATCAGTGCCTCCTTGCTCTCGAATAGATCCCCTTTTTTAAAAGTGAAGTCCTCGGGTCGTTGTAAATTTGGACCAACATCAACAAATCCAGCTTGAGAAGTATTTATCCAATCCTCATTATGAAACTCGTCGGGCAACGGATCTTCAGCTTCTACATAATCATTGTTAACGTTAAATTGCTCCATCCAACGGGCGTCGTCATCGATTCCAGCTGCCACATGCATGCTATCAATTTGCACGCCATCTTCTTCAAAATGATCTGAATCATCATCTGCTTCATCTTCTATAATTGCTCCGACTGGTGGGTAACCCGTAACATGAACTGAATCATCGTTAAATATATTAGTTGACGTCCCACCGATAGAATACTCACTTAAATGTTGTGGTTGAGACCATGGCTCTTGACTTGGAGATGTCATAAAACCGATCGACTCGTTGTCTAAGTCAAGCATCCGAGAAAACTCTCCTTGAGGTCGTGAAACTTGGGCAAATTCCTGAATCGGATACTTCTCAATAAACAACTCAATTGACGCTTGCTTCTCGACTAATTGTTTCATGTCATTCAATTCCTCATCTTCGGTAATCTCCACGGCAATAGTTCTACTCTCATTTATCGGACAGTTGAAGAACACCCTAATTGTATATTCTTCTTTCTTAATTTTAGTAACTCTGTGTATTTCCCTAGTCATTCCATCAAAATTACACGACTTAGATAGCATGAACATTTTCCGAGAACCTCCATCATACACCGGCAAATTATTCACTCCGACGCCGAGGCTCCCATTAAAGAAACAAATAATGGTATGGAGTTCGTCATCACGTCTGAAAATACATAGTCCATCATATGCAAATAATCTATTTATATATGAATAAATCAACATCAAATTTATTACCTTAATCAATCCCAAATAATGGCTAAACCCCTAATTATTATTCACCATATGTAAATAATTGCTAAACCCTAACTTCCAAATCACATTATTCATCCTATTACACAAAATAAAAACTAATCCTACCCAATTCTAGCAAAATTAACAGTCAAATTCTAGCAAAATTTGATGAATATCCCTCTCAAAAATAATTGCTAAACCCTCTCATATGTAAATAATTGCTAAACTAAACCCTAACTCCCAAATCACATTATTCACCCAATTCTAGCAAAATTTGATGAATATCCCTCTCAAAAATTAATGGCAAAATTAAAGAGAAAAACACACCTGAGGATGGGGTTCGGTGGGGGTCGATGGTGTCGGCGACGCGACGAGGTGGGAGGGCTAGGGTTAGGCGGCGACTGCAAATGGCAGGGGGTCGAAGTTGAAGTCGAAGGCTAGGGTTTTGGGGTGGGGAGGGGTCGGCTCAGTCAAGAGAGCGTCGGGGGTCGAAGGATAGGTCACGAGAGCGGCGGAGGGGTCGGCGGCGACTGTAATGGCGGTGGTCGGCGACGGCGTGGGTCGACGAGGCTAGGGGGTTTTTTTTCGTCGGGGGAGAGTGGTCACGAGAGGAATGAACGAAAGAACGAAGGAAAAGAAAACGGATTAAATTGGGTAGGCGGAATGCACGGGACTACTAGTCCCGTGCATTTCCGTAATTGCAAAAACGACCCTTTTAGGTCGGTTTTGCTAATTATTTTGTGAGACGGTCGATTTTGCCCAATAAAATTGAAAAAAGGGCTCTTTTAAAAATTTCTCCAAAATTCTATTATCATATTCTCTTTAAGAACATGAGTTCAAAAAAATCTTTCGATAGACAAAAATATCTTTAGAATTCAAATATTATTCCATTAAGCAAGAGTAAGTTGATAAATTAATAAATTCTTATTGAATACATAGTATGAAAATAAGGATACAGTTTAAATTGAAATATAAATCTAAATAAAATTATTAAACGTCAAATTTACAAATGTCTACAAAATGAATGGCGCATACGCATATGTGGATGTTTTTATCATATAAAAGTGTACTGTAGTTAGCATTAATCTTCAGTTTATGATTTTTTTATTAACTATTTGCTGTTGTTTTAGCTCACTTTAAATCAATCATCTTGACTCGTTGGCTTTATTATTCATCTTCCTTTTATAATGTTTATTTTTTTCAAGTGTTTTCACTTTCATAATACTATACTTCCTCAGGTCAAGCTCGGTTTCATGCCGATCCAAATAAAATAAAAATTTAAATTGGCTTTAGATTATATTTATCTCCTAACAATTCAACTATCAACATAAAAATTTTAACTGGGTGTAGCCTATTCAAACAAACATCAATTAAATAATAATCAAAGTGTAATCGAGGAACAAATTTTAATAAAAAAATAAACCAAAAATACTTAATCAAAGTGAGCAAAAATTATCAAAGAGTAACCGAGAAACAAATTTTAGTAAGAAAATAAACCAAAAATACTTAATCACAGTATTTAACCACGTGCATTGCACATGCATAAAATCTAGTATTCTTTTTAAAAACTAGCTAAAATCTATTAGATCCCTATTTGCGTGCAAATCATATGTTATCCAACGTTCAATGTATATTTTCTCAAAGAGCTGAAGATTCAACATTTTAAATCTCAACAGAAATGGTGTATCAAATGGACTTAAGTAATATTTAGGAGTACGACCGTAACGACCGCAATCATCAAATTAAACTTCTAAATTCGTTCATTTTTGGAAATAAAAATGTCCAAGGTTTTTTGGTCAGCTAGTACTATTTCATTTAACTTTACTAACTTGTAGCAATATAAATCATGTTCTCAGTTTTGGACATTTAAAATCATACGATAAACCCTATTTTTTGAAGTAAAAACACGACAAAATGCGCTATCCAAAAAATATATTAAGATGCATACCTTAGTATTAATGTGTCCTAAACTTTTTAACAAAAAATAAAAACAACTCCGGAACTACCCCCTTGGCATTTCATGAGGATAAAAATTGGACCATAGTCCTTGATCAGCCCATACATAGCTTATAATTTACCATAATCAAATCTATCAGTAATCAAATCTATGGTGAAGATCCACGTACACGATTCTACATGTCAAATATAACTTAAAGCATCACATCAGCCCATCATCCAGAGCCGTAAAATTAGTCTCGGATTTGGATCTAGTTAACGGGTTATTGGATTTTCCCCTACCAAATCATCCATCACGTAGGGAGTGGATTTATTTAAAAAGAGGAGTGAGAACATACAGATAGCCATGCTTGAAGAACATAAATAAAGCTGAAAAAGAGAAGGTATATTATTCCATGTGTCCCCTTCATGGGACCGACATGGACCAAACATCTCGACAACATCAAAAATATTCAAAATAATTTAAATTTCTCGGTCTGAACTTCGTAATTTATTAGACAATAATGTCAACTAACATCTCTAATTGCCATGTCATTTTACAAATAGTACAAGTTTTGTTGAGCAATGTGTTGAAGAGTGGATTGAAAAAATGATTTAATTGCACGTTGAAAGTTGGCTTTGTTGGTGCGAACGCAGCAAATATTTGGAAATACAGCCGAAATTGTTAATTCATTATTTATCCTTTGATAAGGATTGTACGCTAGGAGCTTTATAATAGTCGTAAGTAAGGACCCGTTTGTTTGCAAAAATTAGAGGGGGGAAGCAGAGGAAAACCTACAAAAATTTTGAGAAAGTCAGAACTTTTACAGGCTTTTTTGCAAAATCACCTCAAATTGAGACAATTTTGCAAGAAAGCCTACAAAAGTTCTGATCTTTTCAGAACTTTTGTAGGTTTTCCCCCTCTAATTTTTGCATCCAAATGGACCCTAACCTACTAAAGTGATATTTGAGCAATAATTAAGGATATTGAGGAGACTCATCGTGGGTTCCAAACTTCCAATCCGTGCTGAGTTATCAAAAAAGTAATATTCAAGAGATCATTTTAAATTTATAGACATCTATTTACAATACTTACAACAGTTGCATCTATATATTCTCAAATATAACTACTAATATATTCTTCGTGAATCGCGCTCGTTCTCATTGTTTATTAACATGTAATTAATTAGCAAAATATAACACAAAAGTATAATGATTTTTTAAATCATAAATGATTTTAATTGAAGGAATACGCAACGCGGAGGGTTGTAATCATTTTGAAATACTTGATGTGAGATTCCAACAAATCATGTGGATTATTCCAAAGGCTACGCTGTCAACCCCGGTATGACCAATTCCACTTAACTACCCTCTCTTGTTATATATTTGCTTCTATTCATCACGTTGTTGATTTTAATAAAATAAATAAATAAAACCGAAAGTTTTCCAACCTAATCGCGCGAGTTAGACTAGCTAGTATCACAATGCACCGTGCATGATACAAAAACGTAAGGATGTTTCAGTTTGATTTTCGCAAGAGTCTTTTAAGGCCTAATTCGATATCCTCACCGTTTTTTTACAAATGCGAAAGGTTTCGTTTAATATTTTTAAAATGCCGACGCATTAGGATTTCTGAAAATTTGACATGTAAACCAGAAAGGAAAATTTTCCATAATATATAGGATAAACTGATATGGTATTAGAAAGTCTCCAACAATTAATATAGTAATTCATAATAAATTCTTACACGATAAACAAATTTTCTTAGGTCAACTTGTGCTCGATCATGTCTTAGCATAAAATGCCACAATGTTTATATGACCCGTTAATGCAAGTACGATCATATCGTTACGAGAAACTAATATTAAATTGGACTAAATTGTTAGATGTCTTTCTCAGAATATTCCTTGGGAAATCCGTCTTAATTTTATTGAGAAACTAAACTGTATAGCACGATATATTTAACGTGAAATCTAATAGGCAGTCATCTATAGAAAACTATATAGAAAATCATGTCCGAGGACATCACGATAAATGTTTTGAGCAAATTCTAAATAATTTGGCGAATCTATCAATATAGTACTATAATTATATTGATACAATATTCGTTGGTGATTTTTTATTGATGCAAAATTCTAATTGTACTGATATAATAATCTTATTGTATATATTAGTATTGCAAATTGATTAGTTGATAGTGGACATTGTTGGTCTCGGGTGTGGAGACCCAAACCTGAAATAAAAAAACGAAAAAAAAACAGGAAATACGTGGGTCGGTCGACCGATGGACCTGGTTCGGTCGACCGCGACGCCTGCAAGAAACGAGCATGAGAAGCTCGCTCTGACCGGTCGACCGACATGGATGGTCCGGTCGATCGAAAACCCTGTGGAAATCCAATCCCAAAATCGAGCTCTGGCCGGTCAACCAACACGAGGACTTCGGTCGACCGAAAACATGCACGACAACCCTATAGGAAGTTGTCGCTCTGGCCGGTCGACCTACTAGCATGGTCCGGTCGAACGAAGTTAGTTTTTTCCCAGTTTCCTAATTCATTTTGGAAACTGTTTTGGGCTAGGACACTATATATACCTAAACGCTTTTAGGGTTAAAAGAACACGTGAAAAAGAGGATTTTTAGTGGATTCTTTCAGAGAGTTCTCAGTGAGATAAAAAACCTATTTGTGGGCATTGTAATATTCTTCAAATTAATCAAAGAATTGTGTAGTGTGGCTCCCGAGGAAGTAGGCACGTTGCCGAACCTCGTTAAATCTAGCGTTTCTTTCTTGTTTATTTTTCTTGTAATTTTTCTTTTATTTGCGGTGATTTTCCTACTTGCTAAGCTCTCAGCACAAGTTTTGGAAGGGCACGGGTTCGATTGATTGTTTCGAATCCCCAACAACTAGTATCAAAGCTTCGCTCAGAAGATTTGTGCAAGAACCATAGTAGAGGAAAACAAATTAAAGATTGAGAAGTTTGACGGGTCAGACTTCGTCTACTGGAAGTCCCAAACTGAGGACTATTTGTACCAGAAGGATCTTTATCATCCGTTGACAGGTAAGGCTAAGGGAAAGAAGAAGGAGGAATCAGACGAGGAGTGGGAAATACTGGATAGGAAGGCTTTAAGACAAATCTGGTTGTCGCTAGCCAAATCGGTCACAAATAATATATTAAAGAAGAAGACGACGGTGGGGCTTATGAAAGTGCTCGCGAAGATGTACGAGCAACCGTCAGCCGCAAACAATGTGCATCTCGTCAAAACGATCTTCAACCTCAATATGGCAGAAGGACGCTCCTTCAAGATGCACCTAAGCGAGTTCAACAAGATTGTTGATCAACTTACCCCATTGGACATCACGTTTGATGACGAAGTACATGCCCTATTTATTCTATTGTAGTTCTAGGATAGTTAGGCAGGTTGCATGACCGCAATTAGTAACTCAACAAGGAAGAAGAAGTTAAATCTGAGCGAGATTGTTAGCATGATTCTATCCGAGGATGTTAGAAGGAAATCATCCGAATCAGAAGGTTTAAGTTCAGGTTCAGCCCTAAATCTCGAGCAAAGAGGCCGAAGCCAGAAAAAGGGAAACCAGAACAGGAATTGATGGAAGTCGTAGAAGAAGAGGTCAAACTCGAATATTAGGTCTATCAAAGGGAAATGTTAGAACTATGGCCAGGAACGTCATATGTCTTCAGTCTATAAAGCACAAAAGAAGGATGCGAATGAGCAGAAGGCTAATATCGTGTAAGATGCATTGATCTTTTCTATGGATAGCGATTCTGATTCATGGGTAATTGTTTCAAGAGCCTCGTTCCACGCTACTGCTAATAGGAAGCTTTTTCAGAACTATGTAGCAAGGTACTTTGAAAAAATATACTTGGGGACAACAAGCCTTGCAGTATTGTTGGAAGAGGCGACATGCAGATTCAAATGAAGGGCTCTAAGTGAAATTTGAAGAATGTCAGATATGTACCAAAGCTAAAGAGGAATCTTGTTTCGATCGGCCAGCTTGGAGCAGAAGGATATGTTTTAACATTCATCGAAGATTCGTGAAAAATCTCCAACGGTACTATGGTGGTTGCCCATGGCAACAAAACCGAAACTCTCTACCTCACTTCACATCCGAGTGACACCCTTGTAATTGCAGGTGACAAGAAGAATGTGGATCTGTGACACAAAAGGCTAAGGCACATGAGTGGGAAGGGTATAAAGATTCTACACTCACAGGGAAAGCTAACTGACATCGATTTTGTGGAAGTTGGTTTTTACGAGGACTATATCTACGGGAAGCAGAAGAGGGTCAGTTTTCAGAAGGCTGGTAGGCCACCTAAATCTCAAAAGCTAGAGCTTGTTCATACAAATGTATGGGGTCAAGTTAGCGTGTCTTCTCTTGACGGTTTAGCGTACTATATCACTTTTATCAACGATCACTTGAGGAAAGTGTGGGTATAATTCATGAAGCACAAATCAGAGGTGTTCGAGATCTTCAAGAAGTGGAAAATCATAGTGAAGAACAAGACAGATCTGAAGGTGAAGTATCTGAGATTGGATAATGATGGAGAATACAAGCTGAAAGAGTTCAAGAGGTTCTGTGCTCTAAATATGATTCGTTTGAAGAGGACTACTCCAGAGACACCGCAACAGAACGACATCGTAGAGAGAATGAACATGATATTAACGGAGCGTACGAGGAGCATGCTACACGTAGGTCTATGTAGGTGTAAACTTTTGATTTTCCCGGGAAAGGGGAGGGATTTTGTTTGTATTTATAAGAAAGCTTATTACAAATTAAATCAATCTGAATTACAACAGAAGCAGAGGGAATGCCCTCCTTGTTTAAATTCGTGGAGACTTTGAGGTAACTACAGGATGCTTCGCCCGGTGCTCGCGCCGGGTCTGCTTCCCTTGGACGGTTCGACCGAGGTTGTTGGGGAGGGCTTCAGTACTCAGTAGAAGCTCTGGGTAAAAGAGTTCGGATCCTCTAGTTCGTCGGCGGTCGAAGCTCGGAGTCTGGAGATGACACTGCAAAAAACGCAAGGGTATGCAGGAAGCCTTCTCCTTTGGTTAGTCGTTAATGACTTCTCCGATCTCTTAGCCCGGACGATGCTTGTTCAATCGATTTTTTTGATTGGTTGATCGATCCTCCTTTTTTTTTTTGATCTCTCCTCTTCTCCTTTTTAAGTTGCCGCAAGGAGCTTTTTTAAGTGAGAGAGGGACAGTTCGGTTGTCCCTTGAACCATGGGATGTGACCATACACTGTTCAAGGGCATCCTATTGTCCCCTGTACAACAAACGGTTGTCTTTTAGGGTTATATGTCGTGTCACGTCGTGTAGGAGCGGGAAAGCCCTTACTCGCACTCGTGACGGCGACTGCCAGACACTTGAGTGGACCTGGACAGCTCGTCGAACGCCGGTGGCTCTGACCTTTCGCTTGGAGCGCGATACGCTGCATTTATGTGGACGCAGATGGCTCTGGCAACCGTCCGCTCACTTGTACGGCGAGGTACCGAGTGACCATCCGGCGGTTCTGGGGTGCTGTACCCTTCCTCCCCTCACCCTATGTCTGAATAGGGGCGGGAGAATGGACGTCTCGTGCCTGGACGGACTCCCGACAGCTTGCCGCGCGCCAGCGGCTTCGGCTCTCCATTCTGATGGGTGAGGTGACCCGCATTTATGAGTATACAGGCCGGTTCGGTGCCCGTCTCGTTCGCTTGAATTACGGACTGCCGTCTGACGAACTTGGGGTACTGTGCCTCCTTACCTTGCATCGTGGGAGGCAGAGAAAGCTTGTTCCTGGAAACCTGGTCTCCGGCTCACGTAAGCAGACGTGGCTCTTGGCAAGTGGCCTTGGCATCTGGGGGCGGATTTGAGCTCCTCTTCGGCAGGCAGATTTGGTTAATGGAGGCGGATTCGCCTTACTGGCGGATCCATGTGATTTGGCGGGTGCGACCGATGTGGGGGGGGCCTCATGCCGGCGAATCCACTTAGTAGGTTATTCTCCTAAGAGAGGGTGGCCCTGTTCTGTGGTCGAATTTGTTCACTAGTCCGCCGCGGTGATTTTTACCGTCTATAAGACCCCCTTCAAAGATTTCAGACCAAAACCGACTTACGTGTGGTCTGGAATACTTTGAATAAAGCAGCTTCGGATGGATCAAGTATATTAGGATTTTTAGCAAACCCTCAGCTATCAACGGGTTTGATCTGCCTTTACCGATCACCGTTTGAATCGGGCTAGCCATACTATTCCCCTCAGTATGATGAGTTTGTCGAGTAGTTTCTCTTAGGCTTAGCGCTAAGATTTCTATTCTGACCCCTAGCCGTCTAGGGCGCGGGTCTCAATGAAGTCCCCTTGTCGGTTTCTGGGTTTTGGGAGAGTTGCCTGCCTCCTGAAGGCGAGTTGAGTCGCGCGGGCGAAGTTAGGCATAGGTGGCGAAATTTTGAGTGACTTGCGGATTTCATTCGAGCCTTCGCCATCGAGACTTTACTTTTGGGCGAAAGTAGGTCTAACGTGAGTAAACCACATGTCCATTTACGGGGTTTCGTGTTTTTTTTTTGGAGGGGAATTGTCCCTTCGAGGAATTCAAGGAAGTTCTCAAGGACGACGCGCCCTTCTTGCGTAAGAGGCTCAGCACCATTGCGGCGAGGCCCTACTTTCAACGCCTGAACGAAGTGGAGGTGGCGGTTCAGCAGCTGCTTACTGCTCGTGCGGAGAGTTCCAACCTCTTTGATCTCGCCTCTCGCGAAGTTCGAGTAACCCTGGCAGATCGGGATCGCCGCCTGAACGAGAATCTGACGCTGGAGTTAAAGTTGTCAGCGGAGCTTGAGCAGGCCAAAGCCGAGGATGCGCGGGTGGCTCGTGAGAAAGAGACGGTTGATAGCCGGTTCTCCCGACTTTCCTTTGAAGTGGAGAGGCTGAAACAGGTCATAGCTGACGCGCAGGCCTCTCTGGCTGTTCAAGAGGAGGCCCTTGATCAGGTGGCAAAGGAGTTGGAGGGTGTTGAGTCTCGTCAGAAATTGACCACTGACTCTGTTGGGGAGAAGGATCGAGCCCTCAAGGATGTCAAGGTGGCCATTCAGGACTTGATCTCGTGCACTGAGGAAGAGATTCGCCGAGAGGTCTTAAGGAGGCTTGAGCTCCGCCATGCTGAAAAAGTTCGTGAGGCGGAACTGCGGTTGAAATCCTTGTAATTCGCCTTTAATTTTTTTGCTGTAACAGGACTTCTTTTTCATGAATGAAATTATCCTTTTGCTTCTGGCGATCACGGCTTGTGTGCATACTATATTTAGTATAGATATTTTACTGCACTAGTTGATGTTAAGTTGAGGGAAATTTCCCTTGGCAGATTCCAGCTACAGGCCCGTTTCGTCTGCTGGCGAATCTTACAAATTGATGAATTCGCAGTTGTTCTGTTAGCGGCGATTCCAGATACAGGTGGACTCTGCTTTTAGCAGGTCGTGTGTCTGCCCACGTGCACGTCAGTCACAGAGACGTGGGTGCGTCGTCTTGCCTTAATTGCGGTGCGATGGGTCTCTTCGTCCTTCACGCCCGATCCGGGCCGTCGGTTAGAGATCATGCCCCGAAACCGTCAAATCTCAACCGCTCATACGGGATGCGGGATATTCGGCTTCCTCCTTAACTGTTCGGGACTGAAGGGTCCAATCGAACCGCACATAACCTCCTAGGATCGGGGTATTTTAGTACCTTTTCCCTTCGTCAAGAAAAACCAAGGCTTTCTCATCGTTCCTCTCAGAAGAGATCCTGATTACCTTGTGTCTCCCAGATGGCACCGAAGACGAAGAGGGTTACTTCCAAGAAGAGGAAGGAGGCATCTTCCTCGGGTGCGGCCGGAGCAGCCGCTGTCGAAGGTATGTTCCCAGTTCAAATCCTGTTTAGACATGGATAGGTATCTCTTGCTTAGATCCCTCCTCCATGCCCTCACTGTGATTCTCAGCCCACGATGATGCACCGCTTCCTGAGGAGCACGAGGCGGAACCTATCTTGATATCCGATGATGAGCCCGAGAGCCCGGAGGCTCCTCCTGCCCAGGGTTCTGCTCCGCAACCAGGAATGGAACCTTGTCTCGAGGTTCCCCCAATTGCGGCGCTCGCCCCTGGTCAAAAACCTACTCCCCCTGGCTCCTCGTCTTGGCAGGTCCGCGTCGAGGAGTTCGAGAACGCCGTGAGACAGGTAATTTCTCTTGTCGATCTCGGCTTGGGTAGTTTTGCCAGTTTCAGGCAATCTCTCCTGGACCATGCGGTAGACATTCAACGATCGGGCGAAAATCGGCTTTTCACCCGTTGTATGCGAGAACTACGTCTTCTGGAGTCGCGTATGACAGGGCTAGAGGCATTGCTGCGGGAAGGCCCCGAAGTTTATATGGAGTCTTGCCTGGCTTTCATCAAACGTAGGGAGGCCCATGAACAGGAGATCCGTTCCAAAGAGATCGCTGATTCGGAGTACACCGCCAATTTCTGGGTGGATCACCATCGCTCGTCAGAGGAGGAAGTCATCGACCTTAATCACACGATAGCTCGCCTGCGAACCGAACTGGGACATGCAGAGGCGAGGTTGGAGAAGCTCCAGACCGACGTCGTCATTGCCCGTGAGAAGGCTGAAGCGGCAACTCAGCGCCTCTTGGTGTTGCGGGAACAAGACGCTGTCGCTAAGTCGAACTCCGAGGAGCGGATTAGGAAAGCGGCCGAGGACAAGGCTCGAGGGGACCACGCGAGACGGGTGGCATTGGCCAAGGCAGAGATTTCTACTTTCAGTGTGTTTGATTGAGATCCCCACCATGTATTCGTGCCTAAGACACTTTGTTTATTTGTCTTGCTTAATTTTGAAACTATGCCATGACTCGTGAAGTCATGACCTGTTCAAATGTATTATCTTAAACACTGGGTGCATGTTTTGCTTCTTCGAACGTAATATTATGACTTGCGTGATTTGCAAAAACATAACTTTGTTCAAATGTACTGTCTAGAAGCATTTGATGCGGTTTGTCTTCTTCCTCGTCGTGTTCCTTTTGGATATAACCCCTTTAATATATCAGCGGTTTCAGGTTGCAACACTTGGGCGAAAACTCAGCTTGAGTATGGCTCAGCCCAGAGGATGGCGAATTCGCTGGGAGAGACGTACTGAACCGTCGGAGAGTTCGTTTGAAGGTTAACTTCATCCTTCGGCGAATTCAAACCATGGGCGAATCCTGGCGGATTCGTGTCGACGTCGTTGGCGAATTTAGAACGCGGGCGAGACTCGGATTGTGGCGAGTTTGTCTAACTGTCGGAGATCCAACTGCGGGCGAAACTCACGCCACGTGTCGGTCGGTAGACCCAAGCGCTTGCCAACTAAGGCTCTGCGAACTCATTAATGCTCATTTATTAGTGAAGCGACTGAACGTTTCGCCTCTTGTTCAATCCGATTGGTCGGTTCGGTGTGTCGAGAGTAGCCTTTAATGGCGTTGAGTTCGAAGCGTCGCGGGGCGTTCGGACTGCTTGATGACTTGAGGCGACGAATCTCAGCCGTTCGATTTTTGAGATATACCTCCGCACTCGTCCTTCTTTAGGAGAGTTCTGACTGCTTTGAGAGAAATTCGTCAGAAAAGAAAAGAAAACTTCTCTTCCCCATGGCTTCCTCTTCCGATCACAGCGATGCCGAAGGTGTCGGCTCCTCCGCCACCGTCGTGGATGTCGGCGCTCCGTCTGCTGCCCCGGTGAGCCCGGTCCAGGGATATCCTATTCCGGACCCCGTGGCTCACCCTGCTTTTATGCCGCTCCAGGAGTTGGTGGATTTGGTGCACGGGTGCGCCCTCTCTGTCAGCATGGGCGGTGAACGATACTACGACTCGCTCCCCCTCGTAGAGGCGCGTCTGGAGGCGATTCGCCGTGCGGGCGATGACTCGCTCACACAGCGATGTGAGCGAGAGCTTGAGCTCGTGGAGGGGTGGATGTACCGCCTCGAGGAATTGGCTCATGAAGACCTCTCCCACGAGTCACCGCCTCTCCCACTGCACCTCCTGCTAGAACGTAACGAGCGGGCGAAGCGGATCCAGGCGAAGGAGGCTGAGCTCAGACGCCTACGAAAGCGACACCGAACGGTACTGGACCGGATGGACGCTTACATGGACCGGGCTTTCTTCGAGGACGCCGGCACTCTCCGCGGCGAGGCGAAGCTGCAGGAGCGTTCGCGCAAGGCGGGGGAGCTCGGCGAGGCTGCCAGGGAGGTGGAGAGGGCGCTGGAGCTCCTTCGCCAGGAGGAAGAGGAACGCAAGGCGGACCTGGCCAGGCGGCAGCAGGAACGGAAGGAGAAGGCGAGGACCCGGCGTGCGGCGGAGCGGGCTGCGCTCAAAGCCAAGATCGGCTCTTTTAGCCTTCTAAAATTTCTGTAATGCCTGTTTTGCTTATGTAATTTTGTCAACTTAATCGGTGCCCTGGGCATCACAACTAAACTGAAAACTCTTGTAAATTTCGGTCCGTCGTGGCCCTTTGGCTTGTTTTGCCTGTCTTTGTTTTGCATGGATGGTCTCCCTCCATTTCTTTCTTTGTGTGTTGCTGGGAACCTCGAGTTGAATTTGGTGAGCTTCTGACCATTCTGTTCCGAACTTAGTCATTTTGGACCCTTGTTCTGCTCTCGGTTGCTTACGGCGTGGGATCGGGTTGACTTCGATTTTCGCGTTGCAGCTCCAGTGGGATCAAGAGAGTAACACTCGGCTTGCAGCAGAGAACAGTCGTTCGCTCCTGCGGCCGACTGAAAATCTCAACTTCGACTTGCCATTCGGCAAGATGTCGCTTGAGGAATCGGCAGAGATGTCATTTGCCAACCTGCTCTTGACAGTTGTCGTCGTCTGAATAGGCGGCGACAGATGATAATCGAATCGTCAGGGATGTAGGAATATGACGTTCAATTATTGTAGGGGCCCTCACGTGGTAGGCCACTACCCATCAGTTATCCTAAGGGAATGTTAGGATAGCTGGAATAGGCCAGATAGTTCAGGGACGTAGGAGTGTGACTATTGACAGAAGTAATAACACGTCGCGTGGTAGGTTATTACTTAGGCTATGTTATTCGTCGGAATAACGGCGCCAATCATCAGAGGTGATCATTAACCTGATGGGGTTTTGTCACGATTGGAGCGACTGTGGGGGACCTACCATTCTTATGAAGAGGATTGGTAAGTAGATTGTGTCAGAGGTTTAATGTTAACGTGACATGGAATGCCGTGATTGGAACGACTTTGGGGACCCGCCATCCTTTGGAAGAGGATTGGCGAGTTGGTTCGGTTTATCGCGATATGAACGACTTTGGGGACCCGCCGTACACCCTACGGTCGACCATCGACCGGGAAACCAGTTTTTCCTAATTTGAGTTGGTTTCAGGTATTTTGAGGTCCATATTCATTTTTCCTGTTATATATATCTTTTGTTCATGAGTTTTTCTAGTATTTTAAAACCCTAGCAGCCACCAAACTCCCCTATAAACCCTAATTTAATTTTTGAGGAAGATTCAAAGGGTTTGGACCAGGATTTTGGGTTGTTTTCGGCTTTTGGCTCAAGGATCTACCTTGGCTTTGCATCTTGTACGTATTTCAATAAGTTTCAGTCGAGTTTCATCTCTACTAAGCCCTCTCCCTGTTTTAAAACGTTTTAAAGAGTTTTTAATAAGTTTTATAGAGGCTAATTAATTAATTTATGTATAAAAAGAAAATCTTTTGTATTATGTGTATAAAGACTATTTTTTCATGTTAAAAAGATCAAGAATGAATTTACAAAAGTGTTTTGAGATCTGAAAGTGATTAATAACATTGTTTATCTGAATTTAGATGATTTGTTCTTCGTTTTGAGTTTTTATGCATGATTGAGGGTTTAAATAAGATTTATTATGCAAATAATCATGCTTTATATGTTGAAATTATTCCCAGAGATGTTAATCTATTGTTTATATGGTTTCATACTGTTGACCCTATAGTTTTGATGATGATTTGTCAAACAATTTATTACTAATATGTTCTCTAGTGTTTTGTGTTTATGTTTTCTCTTTTCAGGTATTTCAACGCACGTCCATCAAGTGTTAAAGATTCAAGTTTATTTTGTGTGGATGTACCTAGGTATATGCTTAGTTTACTTACATATATTGTATGATTATATCTAAGCTTAATATATGTACACTTAACACGATTTTTTAACGTTTTCTATCATATAATTGATTTTTTATCAAACGTTGTTACAATAACTTTTCTCTCATGTTTACAGCTCTTTAATACTTCATTGTATACATATAATGTATGCATAATATACACATACATATTTACAAGCCTTATGTTAAGTTTCGTATTCACGAAAAATAGGTTTTCTGAACACTTTTCAAAAACAGGGAGTTTTCACAAACGAAAATTGATTTTCCAGAAATTCCTTTCCAAACATGTTTATTTTATCATTTAGAAACTTTCCCCAAAGTTTCACTATTTTTGGATGTGATTTGATATTTTTAACGAATTTTCAAAACTACCCCAAAACCTGTCTGTTTGCCTATATCAGTTTTCGGTCGACCGATCCGGTCGACCGATAGTGGTTTTCTGAGCTCATACTCGCGGTCGACCGCACCGGTCGACCGAGAGAATTTTCGATCGACCAAAATCTCCTTCGGTCGACCGCCAGCGTTAAACCCTGATTATCATGAGTTTTTGAGCTTAGCGGTCGACCGGATCGGTCGACCGCCAAGCTGTCAGAGCCTTTATAACGGCTAGTTTTTCCAGCTGTCTTCAAACTGGTTTTTTGGTCTTTTTCTTATTGTTTGCTGTTGTGTTGGGGTGCTATAAATACCCCATTGCTTCTCTTCTTCAATAGCATCTAAGAAATCCAAGTTTGTGTTTAACAAAATTCCTAAGTGTGTTTAAGAGTTGTTTAAGGTTGATTTCATCAATCTGTTTTCAAGAAAAGTTTTTCATCAACAAGAAGTGGTCTTCAAATTCCATTGGGATCATCCTCTACTACTCTTCTTGCTTGAGAAGTTTTCTAAACTCTTATATAGCTTGTTATTTTACTTTCATTTCATTTAGCTATATTTATTGAGTTTCATTCACTATTATCACACACATATTTGAGCTTAATATTTTCATACTATATAGTGTGGGTTGTGGGGTGTGATTTAGTGAGTGTGAGCTTTATTGTGTTCTCACTTGTTAATTGAGAACAAATCATTGTATTTAACTTTTATTTGTGAGAATCACTTGTAATATACTTGTACACCGAGAGAAGTGTGAGGAGAGAGAGACGGGGTCAAATCCAATAGGAGTGGCGTCGATTGACGAACCTAGGGAGAGGTTGTA
>BQKN01065176.1:392902-419505 GCA_022839385.1 Asparagus kiusianus
ATATATATATATATATATATATATATTTACAGTTGTAGTTTTGCTCCTATGTTAGATTATCCATGAGTAGGGTATATCCTTTGATATATAGCATACATTATATGGCCCATGGTGATTTATGAGTTGGGTGATTCTTCTTTTGTTATTGCGTCGGCTACCCGAGGGTAGTTTGAGATGTGATATTGGTTCTATGTAGTTAAGGTTTGGAGTATTTTTTATTGTTGTTTTCATTCATAGAGTTGAAATTGATATTTAGGGATTTACAATTTAAGACATGATATATAGATGAGGGTTTCCTTGTTTGGATTATTTCGCTCAATGTACTAATTTTTATGTTGTGGATTTCTAAATACCAATCTCCAGTTAGAGTTATATGAATGATTTTATACTTATATGTACTAACTATATTTTCTTATATACCCCTACCCCTACCCCTTGGGAGCGGTAGAGATGATCTCGCTAGTGCTTTGACGCTCGTTATTTTCTCCCCTTTTCAGGCAGTGAGTCCGGCGCACAGATAGTCGTAGGTTGATGGAATTGCATCTTAGATTCCATCTAGATATTATTATATTTTTAGTTATTTTAGAACTCCATATTTAGTTAGTTTTTATCAGACTCTAGACTTGTATTTCATTCTGTAGAGGTTGAGTGCCTTAGTGGGATTTTATTTGACTCATTATGTTGAGATTTATTTTAGACTCGGAGATATTTTTATTTTATTTCAGTTAGACTCATTTATTGATTATTCTTACGTTTCTTATGTGCATATCTGATCTTGTACTATTTCTATTATTTGTCTATTTTGTACCTTCACCTATTTGTTGAATCTTCTAGAGAGATAGTGACGGTGATGGTGAAACATATCGTAGCATGATATTAGTACTTGACAGGTTTGATAATCTGGGTTTCACCTTAGACTGCAGTCTTGTGTGAACCCTGGGGCGTCACAGTTGGTATCAAAGCTCTGGTTTCAATATCCTTAAGACCATACATGTGTAATATTGTGGAGCTAAGATAGAGTATCCTAGGAATCATGTATAGAGTTCGACAGGAATTCCTAGTATGAGTGAGGACGTATTATATATATACGCGAAAATTTCAAAAAAAAATTATGATGAACAATTTGCTTGAAGTATAAAACATACGGTGGATGATAAGTGATACTATTTTTCATATTGATATATGTTTTATCTTTAGGCCTGAGATCCTATTTACTAGGTTTAATAAGTTTTACTTCGAAACTTATAGATGAATGGAAGAGGACGTGGACGCAGAGGTACTCATGCTTAGGGAACTAAGCCAAATGATAGAGAGCTAGAGCCGCAGCAGGTTTCGCAGTACTTAGTGGATCTCATAGCACCGTTGGCAGCTATTGAGGAGCAGCTAGCAAATCAGACTCAGCAGGAGACACCCATTCAGGAGGAGATACCAGAGGAGGTACCAGTAGATTCACCTCCACCCTCAGTTGATGAAGGAGCTGCTGAGCAGGAGGCTTAGCTTAGTCTGGTAGAGAGGTACCAGAAGTTGAAGGCACCAGAGTTTCATGGTTCGTCAGATTCCATTGTTGCACACAAATGGAAGGAGGATGTAAGAAACATCTTGGATATGTTAAACGTGAACACTATGTAGAAACAGAGGCTAGCAGCTTTCAGCTTCAAGGGTGATGCAAGAGGATGGTATCAGCTTCATTTTACTCCATAGCAGAGGATGACAGTTTTGTGGGAGACTTTTGTATACTTCTTCGATGAACAGTATGTGTCAGTTGCGACGAAAGCCGGGAAGGAGTTAGAGCTAGCTAGGCTGGAGCAGGGGGATTTGTCCATGATAGATTTTAAGAGTAAGTTCATGACACTACTTAGATTCATGGGCATGTGGCACACTGAGGAGCGGCAGGCTCAAATGTTTATGATAAGACTTCGCCCAGGACTACGTCGATATTTAGTATCTTGGAGGTTCCGTTCAGTGCGGGAGGTGGCAGATGCTGTCATGGCTCAGGAGACAGACATAGCTATATTCCCTAAGGGAAAGGATGACAATGTGAAATCAGGACAGTTCGGGAACAAGGATAAAGGTAAGAGACCTTTTGCAGGCTCAGGAGGACCCTAGCAGCAAGGTAAGGGTCCACGTCAGTAGGGTCCCCATAAGAAGGGACACTAGCAGGATTAGAGGGCCTAGCTGTAGCGTAAATTCCAGGGGACTTATTTTAAATACAATAGGTTCGGACACAGAACAATAGAGTGCCGCAACGCACCCACAGTAGGCCAGCAAGGCAAGAATCAGCAACATCAGCAGAATCACGCTCAAGGCCACGATCAGGGCTAGCAGTTGAGGATTGAGGTACCTCCAGTAGTCTTGAGGATTAAGGGACAAGTGCGAGCTATTCAGGAGATCCAGCAAGGACAAATGGTCTCATACATTCCAAGCGATACAATGCAGCAGCCTTCGGCTACTGGTAGAGTATATACAGTTGTCCCTCACGACCATGGTGTGAGTGGAGCAGTAGTGGAATGTACGTTCCTTATGAAATTTTAACAAAATAAAAATACACTTGAACACACGTAAATACATATACACGCTACGTTTACATACCTAATGGTATAGAAACCTCCCTCTGACAGCCGGTCACACACGCTTGTCCTAACTTAAAATGATATATGTAGGGATATGCTCACTTCTATTAATTTTTAAATTCTAGATGTGGACAATTCCTGACAAATCATTCATGAGCATACCACGTGATTGAAGGCATCTAGACACCCGATACAAGGATGGGATAGAATTTTTCTTAGCCTACTCTGACACCAACCCTCTACGGTCACTGAGCGGGTTGATTTTCTGTCCTTGTAAGAATTACAGGAATGGTAAAATGCTCACTAGGAGTGACGTAAGTTTCCATAAGTTAATCAATGGATTTGATAGCTCTTATGTATTTTGGAGTCATTATGGTGAAGGTGTCCGGGTGATGCAATTAGAGGAAGAATTCACTGATGTTGACAATTAACACGACTGATATGTTGGAAGATATTCTTACCATGCCGTCTTTGAGTGATGTTAACACTGCTGATATGTTTCAAGATGTAGACCGATTGATGAGACTTGTTGAAGAAAACGAGTCGTCGTTATACGAGGGGTGCAAAGAGTTCACAAGGCTTTCTTTTATGCCGAGGCGTCTTCATATCCAAACACTCAGTGGGATGGCTATTACACATTTCGAGATGTTATTAGACTTACTTAGGAAAATCATTCCAGGCGGCGAGAAGAGCATCCCCGCAACCTATTACAAAGCTCACAAGATTATTGATACGCTGGGGCTTGATTAAAAGAAGCTAGACGCCTTTCCTAATAACTGCATCCTGTACAATAAGGATAATGAAGCTCTGGAGGAATATTCGATGTATCATGTATCACGTTGGAAAGAACATACGGGCACATCTGAAGGCATATCATCCAATAAGCAAAGCAGAATCCCTGTGAATGTTCTCCGATATTTTCTAATTATTCCTAGGCTGCAGAGGTTTTATATGTCTACCGAGCTGGCTGAGAATATGCGCTAGCACTCAACCGACCGCAAAGAGGACGGGAAACTGAGATATCCTGCTGACGGTGAGGCATGGAAGCACATCGATTGTATATACCCTGACTTTGGTAAGGAGTCTCGGAATATTAGGCTGGGGCTTGCTAGCGACGGATTTAATCCATTTGGAGTAATGAGCTCTGATTGATCTACCTGATCAGTGTTGCTGACACTATACAACTTGCCACCGTCGATGTGCATGAAGCAGCCGTACATGATATTGTCACTCTTGATCCCTGAAAGATATTCTCCTGGAAATAACATTGAAGTTTTCCTCCAACCATTAATTGATGACCTGAAGCTTCTCTGGGAAGAAGGCGTCAACGCTTATGATGCTTATGGTAAGGAGGCTTTACGTATGCGTGCAATAGTCATGTGGACAATTAATGACTTCCCAACATACGCTAACTTGTCTAGATGGTCGACGAAGGGTCAGATTGCTTGTCCGATTTGTATGTCAGACTATGAGGGAAAGTTCCTGAAATACAGTCGTAAGTTCTGTTATTAGCAACACAGAAGATGGTTGCCTATATGGTACAAGTTCAGAAATTAGTAGGAAAGTTCAACGGCAATCCAGAAAACAGACTGGCACTACCAAGGCTGACCGGGAAAGAAATATTTGAGCTTCTACATCCTCTACCTAGAAAAATATTTGGAAAGAAAAGATTCAACAAAGAAAATCTATTTGGGGTTAGGAGAAAAATATTGAAGCAAAATTGGAAGGGAAAGGAAAAGGTAAGCAATTTCTCAAAGGCAAATCGAAAGGAAATAAGCCTCGCAATGTCCAATCGCATAGGCGTGTCTCTAAGGGTACTGAACTTCCGCATGGATGGTCAAAATTCAGCATATTTTATCAATTTCCATATTGGAGAAGTTTAAAAATAAGTCACAACTTGGATGTCATGCACATCGAGAAGAACATATACGAGAATCTCTTGAACACTTTGTTGCAGGACGGGATGACTTAAGGGCACGTCAAGACCTAGCAGAATTGAACATTCGTCCCGAACTACAAGCTATAGATAAGGGTGACAGAAAGTTTGAACTCCCAGCCTCCCGTGTCATACTGTCGAAGGATGAGGTCCACAATATATGTTTATTTCTAAAGTTCGTGAAGACACCGGATGGTTATGCTTCAAACATTTTAGTAAATGTGCATATTGATGACAGAAAAATTTTGGGACTCAAGACACATGACCATCATATTCTATTGCATCAACTTCTCCCGGTTGCGTTGCGACATGCTGAGAAGGAACTCGCGATGGTGATAATAGAATTTTGTGGTTTCTTCAAGCAGTTGTGCTCTAAGGTGATTGATGTCAGGGAGTTTGAAGAATTAGAGGGACGTGTAGTCAATACACTGTGTAAAATGGAAATTCTATTTCCACCGTCGTTCTTTACGGTCATGGTTCATCTCACAATACATTTAGCATATGAAGCCCGCATCGTAGGACCAGTTCAATATTGCTGGATGTACCCTGTGGAGAGGTATTTATTATTATAATACTCAATTAATATTTGTCAAATTACGTTACTCGGTTTTATTTTGTCACAAATCATGAAACTATATGCTTGTATGTATTTGGGTTTCATAAAACATTTGATGCATAACCGTGCTTGTTCTGAAGGGTCGATCACAGAGAACTATATAAGTAATGAGAGTTTGAATTTTATCTCTCGTTACTTGCGAGGTGTGGAGACAAGGCTCAACCGTCCCCAAC
Source organism: Asparagus kiusianus (assembly GCA_022839385.1). Lineage (NCBI taxonomy): Eukaryota > Viridiplantae > Streptophyta > Magnoliopsida > Asparagales > Asparagaceae > Asparagus > Asparagus kiusianus. The sequence continues at coordinate 398,198 of BQKN01065176.1, forward strand.
GAATAATTGACAGAACATTCTATAATGATCGTGGGGAGGACACTAGATTCCCCAGAATGGAGCCAGATCAAGCCCACACATATATCCTGAGCAATGATACTAGATTTAACATATACGCGGCGTAAGTATTTAACTGTTTAAATCAGATCATATCACATCATAATAATTATCTCTATTTAACTGTTATAAATGATTCTATTCTAGGCTTCACATCTGATATGTCCAGACTATTCTTAAATGCAGAACAAAAAATAAAAGAGTTATGGACATACACTCTAGACAATTCCCTGCATGGCTGAAGGGTGAAGTAATATCTATTTACATTTCTAATTCGTATATCAAATATATGTGCCTGCCAACAGATATTTAAACTATTTGTTTCTTTTTTTAAAGGTTGACCGACAGATTACGAATGGGGTTAACTTGTCTGAGAAAATATGTTTATATGCCAGAGGTCCTTCTAACGTGGTTAAGCGTTATGGAGGCTACTGTATCAATGGCTTTAGGTTTAACACCATTGGTTTCAAAGAGATCGACGACAAACGCAAAATAGCGGTGTGTTCTGCTCCTTCTCGCAACTGTCATACACTAGTTCAAAAGATCTAAATCCGATACTATGTGAAATCTATTGCTATGGTCAGGTAAAAGACATCATGGAGATTTTCTATGTGATTAATAAGGAAGTTAGACATGTGATGTTTAAGGTTCGTTGGTGTGAGCTGAAAAAGACAAAGGATGACTACGGTTACACACTCGTTAATCTTAACAAAGAAATATATTAGACTGAAAAGTACATGTTAGCTGCTCACACCAAACAGTGCTTTTATGTCAAAGATATAATGAAAAATGATGAATGTGTTATCTTTAAGAATCCACCTAGATCCTACATTCATGAAGCCGTGTCTGACGAATATCACAAAGAGGTTATCTTAGCCGACGAAACAGTTGCTGAGTTTTCCTTGATACAAAATAATAATCTGGTGGATAAAATTGCACTAGCGCGCCCTAATGTTCCTGCGATTATATGTGAGCCAAGGCGTAAAGTTAAAAAACCAGTCCACGGCAGAGTCGATAAAACTATAAGGATGGTCCTTTTGTCGGCACGCACATGGTCGCAGGCTAACCACACATGGTCGCAGAGTAGAGCCTCAACATCATTATAATAATATAATACTTGGTTATGATTTAAAAAGAACATTCATGTATCAGTTTGACTGGTTATCATGTATCAGTTTGTGTCATGTATTATAGTATTGTCTTTATATTATCTGTTTGACTGATTATTATGTATCAGTTTGTGTCATGTATTATAGTATTACAGATATATTATTTGTTTGACTGGTTATCATATATCAGTTTGTGTTATGTATTATAGTATTGCCTTTATATTATCTGTTTGACTGGTTATCATGTATCAGTTTGTGTCATGTATTATAGTTTTGTTGGATACTCATTATGTTTTCAAAGTATAGATGACAAAAGGATAACGTAAGAGAGCGCTTGAGAGACTTTTTAGTAGACATTCTGGAGGCGATGCACATGGCTCTACATCAGGTTTATTTATTTATTTATTATATCTGTACATTTCTATAAACTATTAATATGAGCCTAACATTATTTTTTAATATTTCCTACACAGGACGCAGAGATGCTACACATGACTCGCCGCCATAGGATACAGGATGAGTAGATGCTCCACCTGATGCGAAGACACTCGTTGATCCTACCCAGCATGCGGAGATACCGCTGTCGCCTCCTCCGCATGCAGATGTATTGGAGGAGCGTCGACATGAACTATATAGCGCAGCTGTAGAAGCTACGCCACTACCGTCAGATTCTATTACGGATCAGCGAGCCCATGGCCTGGCCAAGGTGAAGGAGGATTGGGATTCTTATCATGCTTTGCGACCTATTGCACAGCATAGGTACGAACATACGTCGAATTGAAAGGTGTGTATAGATTTTTATAGTTTATATGTTAATATTTTAATTTGTATTATCGATATGGATTGATTTATATTTTACCTGAATTTCATTTTTCGTAAGTACCGAGCGACCTGCTAGGCGCGATCGTAGTGGTACCAAGGAACGGAACCTCATCCCAGATATTCATTGGAGGGCCGTGATCCGATGGGAGAACGACATGCCTGTCGGGCCATTTGCTAATGCTTTGAACTATTTTCTTGCTGCTTTAGCCAAAAGACATGATTTCTTTAACATGTTTTTGACGTGGAAGTCATGGCGGATTGATGCGCTGGTGGCTTGTTAGAGATATATACGTGTGAGTCAATTATTTTAATTATCATAATTATTAGTCATTTTATTATTTTGTTTAACACACTGATTTGCATCTCTTTTTTCTTTATATGCTGAAGCGATTTTTCTTTCTTGACGATTACGTTTGTGCCTAGACTTACTACTTCACGCAAATCAATCTATCGTTCAAGAGGTGGCGGTTTGAACTGAAGAAAAAAAATATTTTGTTCAAATAACAGAAGATTGGGAACGCTACTGGCATCTTGACGAGCGCGTAGATGGAGTAGATTTTTTTGCACTTTGCGATTACTGGGACACGACCGAAATTCAGGTATTATTGAAGTAAATATTTTCATTTATTGTTTGAATTTCTATATTGTATCTGTTTGACATTGTTTTGCAGGGTCAAGCTGAAACAGCAAGGAGGAACCACAATGCGCCCCGCAGTTACGAGCATCACGAGGGCTCTAGGTCCTTCAGCCAGTATTATCATCAATTGGCGCTTGAGATATATAATATATTAGCTCTTAGATTATCAATTTGTGTATAATTTATGTGTTATGGGTTAGATATTTTTGAATAAAATAGGGAAGGGGAGATCTCAGGCATTTTGCAGATCGTATTCTGACTTCCTGGAGCCCAAATTACGCTGATGAAGAGCAGAAATCGAAGAACCAGGATCTGGCTGTAAGTAGCAGCTCATTTGTATATTCAATTTTTATAATAATGCATTATTAATATGTCGACTTGACCAGGTTGTTTTGGTATATCGCAAGAGAAATTACATGCCAAGGTGCAGGAGCAATTATCACAGACTCAGGTCGATTATCACAGACTCGGGTCGATTCTAACACTCCGACCCGACTAAGTAGAGAGGAGGAGAACTGCATCATCAAGACGGTCATTGGACCGAGTAGGAAGAACAGATACCGGTGGAGAGGATCCGAGTATCGGCCGCACGAGTCCAGTAGCACCTACGAGTCTGCAGCACCACCAGGATGTAGTTCTTCTCAAGACCCAATTATTGAGCAGCAGATGAAAGCGATGGAAGATTGGCAGTCACATCGGGAGTCGGAGCTACTCCAGATGGCGGAGGAGGAACGGAGGCATCGGGAGCAGAGGGAGCTGGAATTCTCCCAGTTCATATCGACTATGCCTTCTGATTCTCAGGAGGCATATAGGAGACGATTTATGGCGGATCAGGTAATATATATTTTATTTTTTTTAATTAAATGAATTAAATATAAAATTCTTACTTAGTTATAAGTATGCCATGTGACTAAATGATATCACACACACACACACCGATGCACACTAATACAAGCTGTTACACACAAACCCTAACTCTCTCCGAAACACAAAACCAAAAATATATACTTAATGTTTTTATGTGATGGTGATGTTGATGGTGCGTGCGTGCGTAGAGATGGTTGTATTGGTTGGTGAGTTGGTTAGTTGGTTGTTGTTTTGTTTTGTTGTGGTGTGTTCGTGCGTAGGGTCGTTGGTTATGTTATTGGTTGGTGGGTGTTTTCACCATGGCGGGGGAGGGGAAGGAGTGTGGATTTGGTGGTGGATTTGATGGTGGTGATGGAGGGGGAGGGGGTGGGGGTAGAGTTTGGTTGGTTGGTGGGTGGGGTTAGGGGATTATGGTGGTGGTGTTGTTGTTGTTATTATTGTGTTGTGGTGTTGTGTTGTGTTGTCGTGGTCGTTATGTGATTGGTTGGTGTCGGGTTTGGTCATGGTGGGGGAGGGGGAGGTGTGGAGATTGGGTGGAGCTGGATACACGTGCATGCGTGTTTGTGGAGATAGGTACGTGTGTGTGCGTGTGTGCGGGTGGGGTTAGACTGTGTGCATGCGTTGTTAAAAACGTGCGTGCTTGCGTATAATACATAAAAATATGTCATGATACTTTCTTCGAAACATATAACATGTAAGAATATGCCATGATACTCTCTTATTGCTATACTTGCATGTCATATGTCATGTTGTTTTATAATTTGTTACTTTACTACAAAATTTAGTTTTTGATGATGTACGTATTGCTCTATAACTCTTGTTAACGTTTAATTTATATATTCAGGCCGGGACTTCTTGACAAGGTGGAGCTGGTGATGATGATGATGATGATTAGGACTGATTTATTTTGTTTTAACTTTGAAAACAATGGGTGTGTTGTATAAATAATATTTATAATGTTGGGATATTTATTTTGTTTTTAGTGAAATATGTGTTATATATGCATGAGAATAAAATATGTGTTATATGTGGTCGTGCTGTGTAAATTTGTTGTACAAGTTTTATTGTGAAATATATTGAACATGGTTTTTAAATTTCCAAATTTTTTTTAAAATACTGCTACTTTTTAGCAACGGATTTTCCGTCGCTAAAAATGCTTTTGGCGACGGAAAACGGATACGACAAACAAAAACTGACACACACTTTTGGTGACGGATTTTTCGTCGCCAGAAGTTATAGCGACGGAATTTGTCATCGCAAAAAATCTAACAAAAAAGACAGATTTTTCGTCACTATATTTCCATCGCTGAAATTTAGCGATGGAAAAGCCGTCGCTAAAACATACTTTGCCTACCCTCACTGTAGTAACGGAGTTTTGGCGACGGAATTATTATTTTTTTGTCACTAAAACTTTTAGCGACGGATTTTTGACTTTTGGCGACAGATTTGTCCGTCACCAAAAGTCCAGTATGTAGTAGTGTTCCTACCATGTGAGTATCAACTGTTTTGCGAAGACAGTCAGTCAGCTTGCAAGCTAGTGATGGATCTGGGTTAGTGGTAGCGACCTCACGAGGCAACCAGATTACAGAGTCATTTCTAGCATAAGTCAGGGAGGTGATGTTGCGGGATCAGGCGCAAATTTGAGTGCGACGCGAGTGGTCTCAGAGTACCAGGATGTCTCCCGGGACATACCAAGTTTACCTCCTATGAGAGAGGTCGAGTTTTACATGGAGTTACAACCAGGCACCATGTTAATTTCCCGAGCTCCTTACCGTATGGCACCTACTGAGATGAGGGAGCTCCAGATCTAATTAGATGAGTTGTTATCTCAGGGACTCATTCGCTGGAGTCATTCTCCATGGGGAACACCGATCCTTGTGAAGAAGAAGGATGGGAGTATGCGATTGTGCATCGATTATCATGAGTTGAACAAGGTCACTATCCGGAATAGGTACCCACTATCGAGGATTGATAACTTGTTCGACCAGTTGCAGGGAGCGTAGTGTTTCTCGAAGATAGATCTACATTTCGGTTATCATCAGTTGCGGGTTCGGAAGATGGATATTCTCAAGACCGTTTTTCTGACTCGATATGGGTCTTTCGAGTTTCTTGTCATGTCGTTTGGACTGACCAATACACTTACAATATTTATGGATTTGATGAATCGGATTTTCCATCCATACTTGGACCAGTTCTGATAGTTTTCATCGATGATATTCTTATTTATTCGAGGTCAGAGGTCGAGCATGAGCAGTATTTGCGGTTGGCATTGCAGACTTTACGGGAGCACCAATTATACACTAAATTTAGCAAGTGTGAATTCTGGTTATCAGATGTCAGATTTTGGGGTCATATTATCAGCCGGGAGGGCATTATAGTAGATCCGGCTAAAGTAGAGGTCGTTCTTGATTGGGAGTCACCGAAGACAGTTACCAAGATTCGTAGCTTCTTAGGTCTGATGGGCTATTATAAAAAAATTCATTCAGGATTTCTCGAAGATCGTGATGCCACTTACACGCCTTACTAAGAAGGGTGTAAAGTTTTTTTAGGGCACGAAGTACCAAGAGGCCTCTGAGACATTGAAGGCTAAGTTGACTTCAGCGTCAGTGCTGATTATTCCTAGCAGTGATCGGACTTGAAAAGCATGTTGGAGAATTGGAACAGATGGATGCACAACTATACAAAGAGTAAACAAAGTTAGCTCAAAGAATGATTCATTGTCCAATGACACGAAGGTCGCTCCAACAACGAACTTCGTTAAAGAGACGAACCTTGTCTAATAACGAACCTCGTTAAATAGACAAACCTCGTCCAATAACAAACTTCGTTAAATAGACGAACTTTTTCTAACAACGAACCTCGAGCCTTGTTAGTTAAACTAACTTTATATGTTGGATGAACCTCGTCAGTGAAGATAAAGTTTGTTAATTTAATGAACGTTGTCAGTGAAGACGAAGTTCGTTGGACTAAACTCATTTGATAGACATTAAGGATGAACCTCATCAGAATAGCCAACGTAGTTGGACATATGGAGTTCAATCGGCAAACGAGGTTTATCAGAAAAAGACAAAATATGTTAAGACAACGAACTTCGTCAAATCGAAAGACATCATCTTTCAGATGAATTTCATCTCAGAAAGAGAGAAACTGTTCATCTCCCTTAAGAAACCCAAGTCTAAAATAGACATGGTTCATCTGCGTTGAAACACAGATCTTGTGTTTAGATCTTTTACCTAAGGAAGCGGACGAAGCCATGGGATCATCTGAAGGACCGACGACCTTCTTGCCCTTGCCTTTGTTTAGGGTGGTTTAATGAGCCATTGGTCTCAGATTGGAAGCTCTCTAAGAAGAAAAGTTTGAAATTTAGGAGATGAAGAGTTTTGATAACTCAAGCGATTAGAAGAAGAAAAGTCTCTTCATATGATGACATCATATATATAAAGGCGGGAGAAATCGAATCAAGGGTCAAGATCTTCGATTGAGATCGTTGGATGAATCCCTTTCCCAACGAGATCTGTGGGCAAGATCCATGGAGGAGATCTCAAGGCACCACCTGGCAGCCACCTATCGGGTCTGGAAAACATGCATAACAATTACTTTTGATAAGGGTGAAATTTGTCATATAGGCGTGAGTCTGTCAATACTCACATGGAAAGACGAAGGTCAGCCAATTGCTAAACTTCGTGGTGAAGCTTACAAAAGCATTGAATTGCAAACAATGAGGCTAAGTTCATCCTAATAGGATTCAAAGTGTTTCAGACTTTATACAATCTAATTCAAGTCTGAAAACTTTGAAGGGGGTTTTGTAGGCATTATAAAATGCGGAACTTCAAGGTATGACGAAGGTCGTCATAGGGACGAACTTCGTCTTCGTCAAAGAGGAGACTCATCACTCAGCGAGCTTCGAAGCTTGTCGTTGGATACGGGGTCCAAAGCTCGTCGTTGGATTAAAAGTGGATTAATTTAACTTCCTACAGGGCCGCAAGCATCCTTTCGTCACAAGAACCCACTTTTAAACAAAAGAGAAGTCAAATTAACCTTCTCTTCTTCTATAATCGAGAGAGAGTGAGTGATTGTAAGGGATTCGTACTAAGCGATCGAATCTATTTCTTAAAACAAGAATCAATCAAACTTTAACTTTTTAACCCTACAGAGCTTTGGCCGGTCTACCGACACAAGGAATCCAGTCAACCGAAAACATGCACGAACTGGCCGGTCGATCGACTAGCATGGTCCGGTCAACCGAAGTTGGTTTTTTTCAGTTTCCTAATTTGTTTTGGAATATTTTTGGGCTGGGATACTATATATACCTAAACGTTTTTAAGGTTAAAAGAACACGTGAAAAAAGGATTTTGAGAGGATTCTTTCAGAGAGATCTCAGAGAGATAAAAACCTACTTGTGGGCATTATAATCTTCTTCAAATTAATCAAAGAATTGTGTGGTGTGGCTTCCAAGGACGTCGGCACGTTATCGAACCTTGCTAAATCTGGTGTGTTCTTTCTTGTTTAGCTTTCCTGTAATTTTTATTTTATTTGCGATGATTTTCTACTTGCTAAACTCTTAGCACGAGATCCGAAAGGGCACATGTTCGATTGATTGTTTCGAATCCCCAACATGCACATCTTACGTACTCAACAAATATTGACTTGTTCTTCTAATTACTGGCTACAAGTGTGATAACTCTTATTTTTTTGGGTTATATAAGCGCAAATTAGGAAAATTTTGAGAAGTTCTCTAGATTATTTATCCAAATTGATACTTATAATGATACAATACTTTGATTTCACTCATACATATTAGTGACGGTAGCGATAAAATATTCTGACTACGTGGATACATTATTATGATTTTACTGATAACATTATTGTATTTTTTATAATTGATAGATGAACATACGTGATTATCTACTTTATTCCTTATGATTTTCTATAGAGAGTATTTTTTCTATCGTATTTGAAGATAACTAGTTTTTGTGCACGTGTAATGCACATGGTTAAATATAAAATTTATTTATTTTATTTACTTTTTTACTATAAAATAAGTCAGATTGATTTTGAGTTAAAATCTATTAACATGAATTATTACATTTGCCATAAATTTTATTTAAATATTTTTTAAAAAATCATGGAATAAATTTGTGTGTTAAACTAGGATCAATATACTTTTATATACTTGCATACACAACATTATTTTTTAAAATTTGTATATATCAAACTTCATGTAACATATTTATGTATGGAACCAAATCATCGATCCCTAATTTGTTTATCTTAGTCATTAAATATAGTGCTAAGTTTGAAAAATATAATAATATATTGTTAATGTGTTAATAAAAATATAACTAAGTACTTAATATTAAGATGGTCTGTATAAGTTCAGCACCGAGCACATAATTTCACAAGACTGCTAAGATATCTTAATTATTGATAGATTTAAAAAAAAAATACTAAAGATGAATGATAACTCTAGTAAAATTTTATATGACAAAACCATTCACATAAGCATATTAAAAATTCCGCGTGAAAATTCCTTTTCAAGATTCCTACTTTTACTCAAAAATTTAAGCTTTACTGTAAAATATTTAAAAATATATCTTTTATTCCTTCTTGTTTCATATATAATTCTGCTGAAATCAATTCTTTTCCTCATTTATCTTTATCCTAGACAATTCTACAATAGTGTCTTCATTGCCTACATCAATTGTGATATTAGGTTGGTACATAATAAAGAGTAAAAAACAATATAAGAGTCTAGAAATATATTAGGATATACTTGGATCAATCAAATTATATCATTACTCATAATTGATATGAATGAGAAACAAAACATGTTGACAATCTTAAACAATAAAATAGACTATATGAGTGTTCTAACATAACTCTTTTGGTGCATGCTACCCTCATGATTAATTTTGAAAATCTCTTGGACCAAGAACAAACACCTAATAAGTTTGCAGTAGAAGCTAATAGGATGTGGTATACTCTTAAGAATTATTAATCATTACTTAATTTGTTTATAATGGTAGTATCTCATTATTAACTAACTACAAAGCGTAGTACATACTTTTTTTTATTGGGCGTTCAATGCAGGCATAGGATCCAGGTGTGTATTCATCACAATGAATGTTACACTGTTTAAGTACAAAGGAAAAATGAGAGTTGATTAACGGTATAGTTGGTGAGGGGGAAACTCCAGCGGCTTAATTTGGATATGTAGATATATTATAAATGTAGATGGAGAAGGGTGAGTTTGAAAACAATGGGTGTGTGTGGATAATTAATATGGTTTTTGTTTGTGTAGTTTTCTTCGTTCGTTCTTAATATATTTGTGGTCCTATTGATATATATAGCTATAATATTTCTACTCTCTTTTGGTTTTCTAGAAGAGTTTGGGTGTAAATAAAAAAATTAATTATCTAATCCGGTTAAAGTAGGATCATATAAGTTAACACATACATAAAATTTATTTTAACCAACACCGATATATAAGCATTACAATTGGCATTGAGATGTAAGATAAGTGTGACATTCTCTTTGACTTTTATACAAACAATATCTTTTTAAATAATAATAGTATAATTAAACTTTGTGATCTAAAAAATCAAACGTACAATATAATTAACTGCTTTAAAATAGTCTAATATAATTTAATGAGAAAATTTTGATAAAAGTAATGTGAAAATTATTGTAATTTTATAATTCATAAATTTTAAACAATCTAGTCTAATCTAATAAGAAAAAAAACAAATGCACATACCTGTTGAAGGAAATAAAAGTGCTGTGAAAATTATCGTGATTTCTTGATCTAAAAAAAGATCAAACATACAATATAATTAATTGCTTTAAAATAATCTAATCTAATCTAATAAGAAGAAAATAGATAAAAATGCTATAAAAACGGTTGCTATTTCTTGATATAAAAAAATTAAAATATATAATATAATTAATTACTTTAAAATAATCTAATATAATCTAATAAGAAGAAAATAACAAATGTACATACATGTAGAAAGAGATGAGAGTGCTATGAAAATTATTATAATTTCTTAGCTTATATATATTAGTATGTGATGTTGTATATGAGAGAATAATAATTGTAAATATAGTTCCATTTAAATAATAACAATATAATTAAACTTTGAAACTAATTATGCACTACCTTGAAATACTTGAATTTTAGTCGGTGAGAGATCGCCACGTTGTATCCTCATATCACATTTGTTTGTTTTAATTTTTTTTATAATTTTGAGCACGATTTTGTCTATTTAATTTTTTTGGTGGATTTTGTAAATACCTTATCCACATTATGTACATTTGTAGGTCTGCACTGCTCCTGGGTTCGACCTTTGGGGTAAATATTATTTTGACTCATTAATTTATTTGGTTTATACGTATATGCCCTTCATCTTGTATACATTTAGAAAATTAGCATTTAATAATTTTATTCAGGTTTACACTTCAATTTAAACTATATCATTATCTTTATACTATGTATGCTAAATAAAAATTCGTTAATTTATCGACTTATTCTTACTTAATAAATTAGTATTTAAAATTTAAGGGTATTTTTACCTATAAAAAGATTTTTTAAACTCGTACTTTTAAATAGAGTATGATATAACATGACATGATTTAGGGGGTGTTTGTTTCACCAAAATTTTTGGTATTTGGTATGGATTAAAAAGTGAGTTTTTTTGCATTTTGGGATTCCATATATGATGTTTGTTTAGAATTTTTTTAGAATATTGAATCCCAAAAGTACAAAAAGTACCAAATTTTTAGAATTTGCCAAATTCTCTCAATTGGAGAGGATTTTGGCAAATCGCATAAATGGGTGTGCTTACCTCTCAATTAGAAAGGATTTACCAAATCCCAATTTTGTCTTTTTGTGGGAGGTAACCTCACCAAGATATCATATTTATCATATTACAAAATTTTAACATTTGGTAATATTACAATTTGCGCTTAAAACAAACAAAATATTACAAATAGCAGAATTTCAAATCCCAAAATATTAATGAAACAAACAACATTTTAAAAATCCTAACTCATAACAAAGCAACTATGGATTTCAAATCTCATTGTAAAATCTATATCCTAAAATTATAGGATTTTAGACAAACACCCGTTTAATGTACGAGATCTTCCTTCTACACACCTAGCTACAAGTGTTTTAACTTTAGTACCATAGCGTATTAGCGTGTGTATATAAAAAAATTTTCTCACACCTTTATCTCGCTTTATATATCTAGCATGCTGTAACGTTAGATTTTTGAGGCTCCCAAGCATCAACCATCTTGCTCTGACAAAGCATTAAAGTGAGGATGAGGGGGAGAGAGAACGAACCACATGACATCAAACAGGGAAGAGTCCCTAAAAATTAGCTGCAAAGATATTTTAACCGGTTATTGATAGGAGAGAGAAAGGCGATGAGAGAGAAAGAGGAGTCAGCAAAGCACATGCCCCCCTTATTTTAAGCCCCTTGAATTAGTCCTTGTCCACAACTAGAAAAAAGAATAGGAAGAAAGAAAAACGAGTGGATGGCCGAGAGAGAGAGAGAGAGAGAGAGAGGAGAGGAGAGAGAGAATATTGGTAATTTGTCAGTTTTTTTCTTTTCCACGTACATATAAGTGACAGCTGGGTACAGCCTTCATGGGACCCACTTGCTATATGAAGGTGTTTGCGTAGTCTCGGTGAAGATATGACTTTAAGACGGTTTTCGTTTAGAATCCCATAATTTCAATATTTGCATATTGCCTTTTGAAAACCTACCCTTTTGGGTAATGAATTTTGAGGAATAAAATAAAATAAAATTAAGATTGTTCGGAAATGTCCAATGAATGGTGACTTTCCCTACCTATTTCGACAGATAACTGTGAAAACAGCAAGGAATTGAAAAAAACGTGAAGAATAAGCAAAACAGGCTCCACCACACCCCGGTGTGGTCTCTGCCATGGGTGTGACAGAATCTGCCCTGTCTGCCATGGGTATGGTGTCTGCCACACTCTGGTGTGACAGAATCTGCCCTGTTTGTCATGGGTATGGTGTGTGTCACGCTAGGGTGTGGCAGACTCGTTTTTAGAATCTCAATCAGTTTGGGATTGTGTTTTGTTATAAATAGAGACATGTTTTTTTAGGGTTTCTTTGGCTTTGTTTAGGGCTTTGTTTATGCTTTGATTGGGCTTTGAGAAGCAAATTGGGGATATTTGGAGCACAGAAAAGAGGTATTTTTTGAGCTATTTGTTTAGGGTTTTGTTTGGAGAGATTAAGAGCTTGTTGGTGAGATTAGTTTGTTCATTCGAGTGAGTTGTAATCTCAATTTGTACTCTTCTTCTCTATTAGTGAAAACCTCATCCCCTTCTTGCCCCGTGGATGTAGGCAACTTGCCGAACCACATTAAAATTGGTGTTTTGTTTGTGCATTGATATTTAGTTCATTTGGCTCTCTTGGATTGGCGTTTGGTTTGGTTCCTCGACACAGCTTTTGGCACAACAATAACAACATCTATTTTGCATTGAGAAAGAAGACATGTCGATAGATACTTGACATAAAAGATACATTTGTTCTACAGAGAAAAAAATACTTTGTAAATTATAGAATTAAGTTGGCTAATCCAAAATACTGACTTTAATCATAAGAAATTATTTACAATAAACTAGATAAGAGAATACAATAAGCTCGACACTGGAACTATTATGTTAAACTAAACCTACCAAGTAGCTCTAATAAAATCAATTGATATCTGTTTATAACAAGAAAAGAGGATGCCATGTGATGGAGTGGCCCTGATATACTAAGACCATAGATAGATGATGAGGATGATGACTAGCGTGCTATAAGGATTGTTAAGATGTTGGCGGAGATCTTGATTGAGAAATTAGCTTGACTATTTCTCGGATCTTTTCACCTCGTTGGTAAAACTATGTGCACAATCAAAACATCAGCGAGTTGAGCAGTGGAGCTAGCTACATAGTGTTCAGCGGTTTCACGTGACATCACTTGAGTTAGATTTTATTTATATTTACTACTTATGACACCACTGAGAATAGGATAAAACACCATTAGGAAAGTTAATTTGTGAATTATCAATTTAAATTGTAAGTATAACTATGATAAACTATATGGGGACACCACTTGGATAAAAATTTGACTCTGCCACTAGACTTGAGCTAGGTCCCACTTAAAGTCCCTACAACGACCAAGTGAGAGATCTATATTTAAAAGAGTAAATTAAATATAATGGTTAAAAACTTTGGAACGTAAAAGACACCTGCCTAGTTTCGTCTAGCTTATATGGACAAAGAGTTCTCTCCCTCAACCTTGACGTCCCCCTAGATCCTTTCTCTCTATTGGGCGAAGATGTGTCTTAGATTATGAAGGAAATGATTTACTCGATGATTCGTGGTGTAATACTGCAAATCAAGAAGTGATAGGGCTACCGCTGACAAGCTATTCCTGAGCAGCCTACCACCGATAAAAATGATGGTGAAGCAATGATCTCCATTTACAAGTTACCATGCGCATGCCTTGTCAAATATGCCTTTGGCGAGCTGAGCATGGCGGTTTTGACACGTGGTTGAGAGCCATCTGAACCTAAAACAAATTTTATGATTGGTGAATTTTTTAGAAAAAAAGATCTAATTTTTTAAAAAATATTACTTTAAAAATTATAGATAGCTATTTTGCCTATAAAAACTTACAAGTATAAGAGTTTTCATATCTTTTTCCATGAACTGTGTTTTAAAGGACACTAGCAATATATGACTCCAATTAGCAATAATAAACATTCTTCAGGATCTATATTCTCAAGTAATAGATACGAAGGTACATGTTATTTATTTAATGACTTTAAATAGAAGGCATGTTTTATTTCTATTTAATCAATTAGAATCCAAGGAGATGTACATATTCAAAGGTTGCTTGCATTACCAAGTAACAAACGTAAAATGAGAGGGTTCATTTGCAAAATTTGCGAAGTGATATTTTCCAAAATAGAAAGTAAACATACTGAAAAATAAAATAATTTAAAAATTAGCCAGTATTCTGTTTCTCATCACCCCGTAGCCATACGGTCCTTGATTTCTTTCATCACCGCCATTATCTTATCTTTTTGCCCATCCTTTCTCTATATAAATCCCCTCTCCTCCCCCGTCTCCTCCTCTCCTTCTCCTCTCAATTCTCTCTCTCGCTCTCTATCTCGCTGAGGAGGCTGTAGCTGAGGTATGCTCCCTTTTTTGTTTTTTATGATTAACTCTTATGAACCCTGATCTGTTTAATTTCCTGTTCTTCCTCAAAAATCATTCGTATTCTTCAATAACTCTTAAAAATCTGATTTTGTTGAGGACCCATATGGCAGTTTTTTTGGATCTGATCTAATAGAAAAATTTCTCTGTCCAGGCTTTTGATCAGTAGATCTCAAAACGAGGAACAGGTTAAGGATGAAGAGTTTCGCGATGAAGCAGAACGCTTTTGCTGCGTGCGAGGAGATGAGAGGCTCTTCTATCCCTGTTTTCTGTCCTAAGCCTCGTCGGGTCGGGCAGCTCGCTGTACCCGACCCGTTAAGACCCATGCGATGGCAAGCCAGGTAGTTGTTTGCCTTTTTCTTCGCTTTATATTCAGAAAACCCCCTCAAAGCTGGGACCTTTGTCTTATCGTTTGTTTTTTTTGTGGCTAATTTCTTACAGTCCTCAGTCTGATCTTTGTGACAAAGCTGGCGCTGAGCTTCTTGATATTTTTCTAACAAAGGTGGGGTTTTAATTTTCCAACGAGGCCCTTTAATTCATGTGCAAAAACAAATTTCGAAAAGGGTTTTAATGTAAAGTTTCCTTGTTGCAGGGAGGAGAAGTAGCGATGTCGCCCCCATTTTTTGCGGGGTCGCCTCCGACCCGATCCGCTAACCCAGTAGTGAACGACGCCCGTTTTGCTGAAGAGAAGCCCGAGCCGGTTTCAATTTCGGGCTCGGGTTGCGCCCGAACCAAGTTCGGGTTCAAACCCGCTCCGGTCCGAATCGAGGGTTTTGAATGTTGCCTCGACCGTGACCGCCGCGGGACCCACAGCATCTCTGCCATGGCCTAGATTTTTTGAACCTGAGGAGTTAATTAACACGATAGAAGTGAGAAGTTAAGAGGGGGTTATTTGCAAACTTGTTCTAAGGATTATTGTAAATTAGTCCAAATCTTTGGTGAGTTTTTATTTTTATTTTTGGGCTCTACCTCTCTTGAGAATTTGTAATTAATGATGTATGTGTAAATAAGAGAGAGATGAGCATGGGAGCTTTTTTTACTTTATTTATTTTATTTTATTAGTTATGAGTCTATTTTGAGGGAACGGGAGCCTTGAATCTGTATAAAGAATGGTAGAAAATGGGCCCCTAAGGTTTTTGAGTTGTGGAGCATGTGTATGTATATATAAATGAAATGGAATCTATCATGGAGCTTTTGTCTAATATTGAGATTGCGTTGCTGTCATCTTACTGTTGGCTTTGATTGAGATTCTTGAACGTGGGAGCCTTAGGTGTAGGCAGCGGATATGTAGGGGGTGGTCGATGTGGTTGTGACAAGTTTGGTGAGAATTGATTTTAGATCATCTCAAAAGCAATAAGCCAAAAATATTAATGTCATTGAGTTCACGCCTAAAAATTAAATAAGATATTTAATCCTAATTAAGTAGGCCAAACAAGTATAGATGTGGGTTTTCCTCGTGTTAATACTTGATTCAAGTCTATCTAGAAAAAATAATGTTAGGGGTACACCCCCTAACACACCACCAATCACACCCCCTCTCCCATCGTTACAGTAAACCGGGCTCTACATGGGATTTTAAAAATTTTAAAATCCCATGTGGGGCCTAGTTTACTGTAGCGATGGGAGAGGGGGGTGTGGTTGATGGTGTGGTAGGGGTGTGCCCCTAACACCACTGATCTAGAAAAGGAGTTGATCTTATGTCAACTTAAGTGGACAGCAAGCCTTCGTCCACCAAAGTTTCTATCCACTCATTTATATATATAAAAAAACTCTTTATATCATGTAATGATCCCTAGGCAACATGAGTGTAAAGAAACTTTGGTGGACCATTCTCTTAAGTTGACATAAGAATTGTTCTTTAAAAAAGTACCAACTTGTTTCGAATTTTTTTTTTCTGAATCCGTCACTGTTCCACATCACTGGGGCTAGGGATAGCCATCCCTTACGGATTGTGATCCTCTCCTAAGGCATAATGCCTCCTAATATCTTCTAATGCATCTTCACATTTTATTGCATAGTACCTCCTCGTATTTTGTGCTTATGCACAAAATGAAAGATGGAGATACATTAGAAGATCCCAATCCCTTACGCCCTAGCTATGATGAGAGCGGCTGCATTTTTAGTTGTCAATCACCTTGTCAATGTGCTCTTCAGCGAGTTGACTGGGGGTAGGAGTTCCTCGTGGACGAGAGAGATTTAGTCCTAAAACCAGCATAGGATTGGTTGTTAGCGCGTGGGAGGTAACACCAGGACAGTTGGAAAATGCATTAAACACAAATAACCTCTCTCAACCATAATCACAAAAAAAAATTTAATTTTTTTTTAATTTTTGACTTTGAAAAATATTAAATTGTGTTTGACGATAATGATGTAAAACTGGAACTTATTGTTAGAACATAAAATTATCATAATCCATTCTTATCAAATTTTAGAGTTCTGCTATAGTGTAAGAATAATAATAGAAGCCTCACTAGCATAATTCACCTAAATATTAATCTTAGTTTTCATGCCTCAAGCAAGCTACTTTTATATGGAATAATAATAATTCAAGAATTGTAATGTTGCTGTTGGTAAGATTACACTCTCAAATGAGTTGGTTGAAAGTGGCTTTCAAATGTAAATTGATTCCCATTGATTTTGGGTAGTTGAAGCCACATGAGTGCACTTGCCACCATCACATGGACTGTTTGCTTCGTAAATTAAGGAGGTTGGTTCTTGGATCTCACAAAGCGTACGGTGGTATTTCCTTTTTGTTTTGTTGCTTACGCTACTTTCTCGTTGTATATCTCGTATTGCACCCACTCCAAATAATCCTATGGAGAGTCACGTATAACACCGCGCAACGTACTCTCAAAAACAGAAAATTACCAAAAATTAGAAAGCATCCTTCTACTAAGAAACAAAATTCTATATATCTAACTTTCACTCAAAATCGACTCCTTTTACTCCTTGGAAGCGGACGGCCAAAATATACATAAAATGAAAAGAAAATATTTGATTTTGATTTTGAGACCCAACATAATGGAATTTCACGGTTACGACGGAGATCAATGGATGTCTTTGACAATCCCATTGCCCCTCAAAATGACTTGTCTTCTGCGATTCTGAGTTATTTGAGGTTCTGTCGAATTTGTGACGCAGCGTAGAAGTGATAACCTTGGAATCCATCAATGGTGTTCTCTGAATCCACAAAGAACGATCTCCGAATTCACGAAGAAAATATTAAAAGAATAATTTTATTGATGAAAAGACATGCCTCTAGGCCTTATAATTCTCAGCTTAAATAGAAAATAAACAAGACTCCTAGTAAAACTGGAGTTACAAAGAAATATAAAGTATCAAATTCTATCCTAAAAAAACTCCCTATAATAGAGGAAACAAATCATGAATCAAAATTGAATTTTTTTCCTAATCTAATTGGACTCTAATATTGAATTTATTTCCTAATCTTAATAGACTCTAATTTTATTACTAAAAATAAATTAAAAGCTGATTATTTTCGGATTTCAGTTAAAACTGGGTATTACTGATAATATTTTAAAAATCTGACAATCTGGTTGGCTCCGTCTCGTCGAGATAGGTGATTTATATATATAATATGTCAGAATTTGCCTTCCGAATTGAAAAATATAATTGTTTATTTGCGAAAATCAATAATACGTGTAACTCATGATTGTCCGAATCCTCCATGAAATTGTCCGTTAAGCGTTCTGCGTCAATTTGACTCTACAAGAACAAACTGGTCCATGTATATGTTAGGACCACCTTTGGGACTTCATGAGGTTCTCTAAAATATTATATAATAAAGAAGTAGAAGATGACACTTGGCTCGGTATACTTTTACTCTTGTAGTTACAAAGAGGACGTGACATCCGTTCGAACAAAAGTCCTACATCAAATGAATCAATTTTAAAACTTGCATTAGAGATATATGTGAAGTCATCCTTCGCTTCATTATGATTTTCTATATAAAACGTTTTATGTAATTTCTTTTGTTTCACCAATGGGGATCGCTACAAAAACTGCATTTGCTTCTAAAAATGAATTTGTTAACCAAAATTAATGATGGTAAATTGTAGCAATTTGTCCATTGTTTGTTGATAAATTCTCTCCCTAATAGTTTGATCTAAACAATCAGGCTTTATCTTAGATTCTTACAAAAACAACTCATTTTCTACCTAAACCTCTATAGAAAACTATTCTATAAGTAATTAGATAACAAGTTATATGAACAAAATCCTTCTTGCACAAATAAATAATCGTTTTCTAAGGGTAATCAGATATTAAATGATATAAATGAAAGTCACCATTCTTGGGAAAACTTTGATAATGTCTAAGTGGCGGAAGATATTTTGGGCCCAAATAAAATTTGGACGGCAAGAAGCACTTAGGCAACTACAAAACGGCACTTGGAGCTTGGAGCATGAATCCGGCAACAAGAGAATTTTATATGCCATTTCAAATTTGGATGGATTAGGCGATTTTGTATAGGGATGTCAGTAGGTTGTTCATTGACAAAGACTAAGCCCTAAAAATAAATTAATTAGTATAGAAACACAAGAAGTGCTTTGTGTTTATTGAAAAGCCATGACGCATGTCCACTTCCTCGCTTCAAGGGAGTCCAAGTTAGGGCCACAAAACACCAAATTAGATCGTTTCCATTATGTAATAAAATTTCCAAGATGGGAAAATTAATAAGTTTATACGCAGATGTGGTGAACAAACCAAGTGTAAAATGCATACAAATATGTATGAACAAATCTCGGCCTTTATCCCTAGAGCATTATTTTGATGCTTAAGATAAAAAAGAGGCCATTTCTATTTCATTTGCAGCGAAAATCCTCTCCTCTTATCTACACCTATAACTTTTTAGTAAGAATCCTTGAGATTCTTATGCAAATATTAATTAAACAATTTTTTAAATAATTAGTTATATTAAATAGAGGAACATTCTATTTTTATTCTTTAACAGCTGCGAAGGGTGTGATTTGTAGTTGACCATAAATTGTAAGATAAGTAGCAAATATGATCATTCCAATAGCAATTTTAAAAACATCAAAAATGGGAGAGGTTATACAAGTGAAAAACTATATTAAAATACCAAAGTTTTAAATACAAGCGGATTATGATTGTACTTTTGGATGCTACATTTGAATATCATGCTTATCTATTTAAACATTTTAAATGCCCATTCCATTGTTGACGTGGGACTAAGTTTAGGGGCATTATAATCACTCCACAATAAATACGCCACGTACTCATCATGATATGATAACTAGGACATCCTAGTATCACCGCACTGCGATATGGACTCTAGAGGTGGCTCCCACCACATTCACACGGTGTAGCGCTTAGTCCCGCATAGCACTTAGCTCCACACTTTTGGCTAGCTAACTTCTTTAATACAATTTGTCATGCTCCAGGTCGTGAGCCCGTTAGTGCATTGTATACCATGTTACCACTGAGTGTAGCGGGTTGTATGACTCAAATCTCTTTCAAAATTGACTAGTCCATGCAGGGCCGGTTCTGAGATTTTAGGGGCCCTGTGCGAAAAGTAAACACAAGGTCATTTTCTATATGCAAAAAATCAAGTAACATGTTAATGTCTGATCAGTAACATTTTGTTCCCTATCATTTTAGGGATTCAAATTGGAATTTATTGATTTTTTGTATCTGGATAGTCTTTAACAGTATAATTTTACCACTATGACGTATTCAGACCATATTTTATGATCATTTTCCCATCAAGCAATTAAAAGTATACAAATTTCAATATCTGGAGATGCAATTCCTTGTATGACACTAACGCCTAATGGCACGAAATCACTTCTCCAAACTCAAGAAATAATGGCTGACAAATCAAGCTTAACAAGGTCAGAAGTCCAATTTCATCAAAAATAACTAACTGAACTGAAAATTACTTTCCACAAACCATAAAGATAATTCAAATTTAGGTTCAATAATAAGCTCACAGCAGTCAAAAAATCCATTCAGTTTTTTACTACACCGAAGAAAAAAGCACTTTTAAGAACAAAAGTTGCCAAAGTGCAATGAATGATTTCGCAAGTGGATGGTTTTAAGACTAAATCAGGGTAAAACTTTGGGTTTATAAACAAAAAAGATCAATTTTTTATGTGCAACTGAACGTACCAGATCGCTGATACTCTCGAAATCAAGAATCTTGATGGCCACGATCTCATCAAAGGGAACGCATCCCTTCGTCTCCAATCAACTCGTAAAGCTCGTAATCCTCAGCCCTAATCGGATACTTTTTCCTCTCCATTGAATTCTCCGAAGGAAGAAAGGTGAAAAAATAAATAGAAACTGGATTGGAGATCGTGAATGGAGCGGATCTGAGGGAAAAAACCCTAGATCTGTAAACAAGCAATCGATGCTAGACTCAGAACGAGGAGGAGGAGGAGGAGAGGCGATTGGATAAATTTTTTTGGGGCCCCCAGTTTTAGGGGCCCTGTGCCGTCGATCACCTCGCACACCCTCAGAACCGGCCCTGAGTCCATGCTACAATTAAATCCCATACTTATCTAAACACTTTAGATGCCCAATCCATAGTTG
>BQKN01065176.1:456476-485088 GCA_022839385.1 Asparagus kiusianus
CCCTCTCCCTGCCTCCCGCCGCCCTCTCTCTCCTCTCCCTCTCCCCGCCTCCCGCCGCCCTCTCTCCCCTCCCTCTTCCTCTCCCTCTCCCCGCCGCCCCACCAACCCGCCGCCCTCTCTCTCTTCTTGCCCGCCCCCCCGCCCCTCTAGCCCTCGTCGGCTCTGTCCTCAGCCCCCCCCCTACGCCACTGACCTGTACATTTATGCGGATTGTATAGGTACATGTTCTATTCTTTATTTCTTCTCATGGCAATCAAATTGTACTCGAAAGTGTTGTTATAGTACAGTGGTAGAGCCTCTTCGCAGCTTGGTATATTTCCAAATTTCTTTTGGAATATCTCTCTTTTTTAAACATAGGTTTTTACTTGTACAATATTTCTTTAAATTGCAAAGGACATTAGCAGATTAGCTTCTGTGACTATGTGGTGTTTGGAAATAACCAAAGATGATCAGAAACTCTTTGAAGCTAGTAGTCAAACTATGGAGTTCTTTTTCCCCCCAAAGGATTGTAAGTTATCTACATCTGGATATCTCACATTCGTCAGTCTGTTGAAGCCTTGCTTCGTTACAAACTTGATATATTGAGATGTAATAGCCTTAATGAGTATTTCTTGTATGACAGTTATAACTATAATATACCATTATAATAAACTCATGGAGTTATCATCTTAATATGAAATTCTTTCATTTTTGGCCCGCAAATCAGCTACCCAGTTTCACCTCTAGTCTAGATCTTGGATTATAGACCAGTGAATTGAGGAAGTTTCTTTATGTTCCTGTCATTTTAAGTTGCCAGCTATCACCTTATAGTTTCTATCTGCTTATGTTTTCTCCTGTACATGCATAAGCGCCTCAAAGTTACATGCTGTCTTTATCAATTTCAGGTAATTCGGTAGAGAAGAGTGATTTGTCTTCTTCCAGTTGCTCGGGAACTGATCATGTGAATGTCTCCAAGATTGAAATGTATAGAAAGGAAGTTTATAGTAAATGCGAATATAGAAGTACAGTCTATCACTGTTAGATTTATATTCTGGTTGTGGAGGAACATCGATCAGGCTTTGCTTGGGTCCTTGGGAGCTTAGATTGCTGGTGCAAAGCTTGTCACGGCATGTATCTTGGACCTATATCCCTTTTTTTCAACCGTAATCATCAATTAGTTTTCAGGGTATCATTTGCTTTTATGGTTGTGTTATGGTAGAGATGTGCTGTTGACTTAGATGAAGCTGCATGTGAGAGACTTAAACGAAATCACCCAGGAACAGAAGTAAGCTTTATCTACTTTTCTAAGTAAATTCTTACCCTGAAACCCATAGTAACTAGCCTGCGGTATTTGGTGCTTTAAAATATATGAACCACAAGAGAGAATAGCCTGCTAAGTTCTCATGTCATATTTTTACAGAAGCATAGGTGGGAAAAATGTACAGGGCCTTTTCCCTTCTTGGGATTACTCTACCAAGCAAATGGATTACCACTTTCCAAACATGTCACACACAAGATGAGAATAATTTCTGCTTATATCCTGTTCATACAGGTTGATATGCTAGATAATAATATGCTCAGAAGCTTATATTTAATACTTACAACTAAAGTAAAATAATCACATGTCCTTATTATTTGTTATAAGCATAGCAACCAAAGTAGGTCTTGGTTAAATAATCTACTTGAACCTGAAAATCTTGGCAACACATTGTATCTACTGCTGTGTCTCCCTCCCCCTTATGTTCTATGCTTCTTCTGAATGTTGTCATGATCGTCACTGTTGTCCAGGTCCGCTGGAAGGGCTATGCTCCAAGCGATGATGCATGGGAGCCTATTGGTAATTTAAGGTAACCTGTTCACATCTAGGAGGAGCGTTAGGTTTCTTGCAGTTGGATTTGCATTATTTCCGACTGCATGTAGTTTCAATTATGGTTGTTGGAGCTGCATGGCAGTATTTAATAGGATTGCAGTTCTAACTGCATTTTATGAATCTCCTGTGTTTGATTGCTTTGCAATTGCAGTTCCTAGATTTTTTCCTCACATTCTATTATAAAAGTTTACATATTCAATATGATTGCCCTTGTTTTGGTTACCTATTGCTTATCATTGTTTCATTGCAGGTAGAGTTGAAGGCTAAATCTATACCATCATGCTACTTCTACTATGACATGAGTTATTCTGTAGACTATTCTGCATTCCAAACCATGGAAATAAGTAAGCTGTCTCTTTTCTAATATCATAAAAATGTTATAATTTTCATGTCTATTGATGTAACTATAGACCTGAAGTTGAGGTAAACAAAACTGTTATAGACTTTTTTCGCACAACTTGTACCTCATTGTTAATTGTTAACCTAAATGTGATACCAAAGTTATCTGTGTATAAATCTTACCATTGTCTATACCAACATGCATCAGCAGTATTTTTCTAGCTGGATTATTATGGTCAGCTAATTGCTAAACAAAATATTTACTTTTCTAATATCACAACCATATTTATTTTTGTCAAGAACCTTAGTCAAATGCTTTGTTGATCCTAATCTTAACTGAAAATTATTCTTGCGTTGTTATCTACTTTTCTAAGTAAATTCTTTGTATTTACTGCAGGACAATCCCATGATGTATTGGAGAAAGTTTGTGCTCCAGTACTTTTCTCCGAAAGCTAAGAAAAGGTGGTGCTTGTCGTAGTATGAAAATGTCGGTAGGCAGGTGTTTGGTGCTTCTCCTCAAGGAGCCGCGGTAAGTTTTCTTTAGTTTGTTTGCATTTTTACTCCCTATTTCTATTTCAAATTATACATACTTATTTTGTGTATACATTTGGATCTCACCTTTGCCTACTTTTTTTTGACATATGTAAGTTTTTATTGTATTGGTTTTCAATTTTCGTCAAGTTGTTTATCATGCATGGCTCTGCTTGTTCACTGAAATTAACTGCTTGTTAACTTATGATACTTATTAACTTTACAGCATGCATGGAAATGCAGTATTTGTGGTGCTAAATCTGGAAAAGGGTTTGGTGAGTTCATGCATCTCCTTGATAGAAGTCTGCCATAATTTCCTTCATTACAACTAATCTGTTTTGCGTATTACCCTATTTGTGGTTCTACTTCTAAGTTTCTAGGATTGAGCCCCTGGGCATCCTCTATTAATATACTTCCGTATATAAAATTGTCTAAATATCTTCTTATCAAATGTAGTTTGTATTACCAGAGGATGCAAAGTCAAGATATCAAAGGTTTCAGTTATCCGAAATCTTTGCCAAAATGTTCACCTTTTTCCTAGTGCATAGTGCTGAAGATATCAAATAGAATCTTACTGTCCTTTGTGTCTGTAAACATGTACATGGTTGTATAACTTGTTATATCACAAGCAAAATATCTGATAACATGTTAACAGTGCATGATACTTAAATACTCAGTCTCCCCTTGTCATGATATTTCAGGTCGAATGAGCTTTTTTTTATGTCACAAGCAAGATATCTGATAACATAATTAACAGTCGCATGAACTCTTTTTTAGGCAACAATCTAATACTTAATTGATTCCTCAAACTCGAGAACATGTGCAATACTAGGTAATTATTTTTTATAAAATCTCTTATATATTTTTATGATTGACTACTTGCACTTGAGAAAATGAGATTTTTACTTAATAAGATAATAATTGCTTAATTGATACTTCTTAATTATGTGATTTTTTAAATTTTGCAGGCTATCCATGCAAGATTAGGGGGAGGGGGGGAGCTCGAGTCTTCTTTTGACGATGATTATAGATGAAAGGATGTGGCTTTCCCAGACTTCTATTTTAATTTGTTTTAGATAGTTTCATATATTTTTCTTTGGAACAATTGGGATATTAATACTTGTTATTAGTATTGAATATTTGAGGATGATAAAATTTTATTTATTGAAGTTATTAATGAATGAAGTTTTTTATTTCTCTTTTATTCATTATTGGGTATTTTTAATATATTTGTGTTGTGAATCTTAGTGTCATGTTGAGGATAATACGATAGTTGCCTATGAATCTCCAAGTATCATTAATATATATTAGAAATTTGTAGTCTATAATGACGGTTTTATAAACCGTATTTTGTTCATCAACGAAGGGAAAGCACCATCGTTGATGGGTTACTAATTACCCATAATGAGAACTTTTACGAAGGTATTCAACCGTCATTAATTGGCCTTCAACGACGGGAAAATATCCCCGTAATTAATGGTAACGATGGGAAAATATTCCCGTCATTGATGGTAACGACGGGAAAATATCCCCGTCACTGATGGTAACGACGGTGATAATTACCGTCGTAAATATTAACAACGGTAATATGTTTCGTCGTTATAGACTCTATAACGACGGGTAGTATATCCCTTCGTGACCCTTTAGCGAAGAGGGCTTTAACGACGGGTGACGAAGGGATTTTTCACCGTCGTTAGCATACAATAACGAAGGTTTTCAGTTCTTTAACGAAGGGAAATCCCTTCGTTAAAGACGTAATTTCTTGTAGTGGCGGGTGTGCGACGGGAAAATTTGTTCTTTTGGTTTTCTGCGGCTGCAGTTGAGGAGATTTTGTGTAGTCTCTTTTAGGGTTTTGTGCATTCCTTTGAGAAGTATTTGTGAGGGATTTGAGAATTTGTTTGAGGGTTTAGATTATGAGTGATTGTAAACCCTAGTTGTATTCTCTCCCTCTATTAGTAGATCTCCCCCCTGCCCCGTGGACGTAGGCAATTTGCCGAACCACGTAAAATTAGTTGTCTCATTATTTGTGTGATTTGTAATAGCTTTTAGGTTCCCTCGATGCGCAGTCCTAGAGCTGACGAGAGGAAGAGCTAATATTCCACTTTGATGGGATATTAAGCTTCAGATTCTTGTTCCCTTTGAGAAACAAGAATTCTTATTGCGGCCTGACTTTCTTGTTGTGCTGCCGAAATTTCCGCTGTGCGCAACAAGTGGTATCAGAGCCCAGATTTTAGATCTAGGGTTTTAGAGTTTGATGGAGGAAGATTTTGTGTGAAGCTTGGTTCTTGGAGTTCTCGGCTTCGGTGGAGATAGCATTAGGAGTTACCGTTGGAGATTTTGCTTTCCTCGTGTGGATAGGAGATCTATTTGGAATCCGATCTAGGGTTCAGTTGGATGGTTCCTAATTTCTATCAAATTTGTTTTTTCTCTATAATTTGGAGTTAGTTCGCAATGGGAGAAGAAGGTGAAAGCAGCAAGTCAATGGCGAGTACGGTTCAAGTTGGTTTTCAGAACACCAAAATTAGTGTGGTGAAATATGACGAAAAAATCAACTTTGGTTTGTGGATGAGCGACGTACAGGATGCGCTCAATGCTCAAAATTTGGAAGAGACCATCATGGTCCACGAGAGGCCACCTAAATATGAAGAGACGATATGGGATAAGATGAATAGGAACGCGTGTGGGGTGATCAGGTCCTATTTGGAACAGGAACTAAAATATGATGTGATTGGGGTGACGTCTGCAATGAAGATGTGGGAAATTCTCAACAATAAGTATCTCACAAAGAGTGTTAAGAACAGGTTGCACTTGCTGCGAAGACTCTTCAAATTTCAGATGTCCAGAGGCACCTCGCTAGCGGTTCATGTGAACAACTACACTAAGTTGTTGTCAGACTTGGCGAATGTTGATGAGAAGATATCGGATGAGTACAAGGCGATTATTTTGTTGGGCTCCTTACCCGATGAGGAGTATGATACATTCGTGCTCACTTTGTTGAACGGGAGATCTTCTATCAGCTATAGTGAAGTGACTAACGCTTTGACCAATTATGATTTGAGGAGGAAGGACAAGGAGACTTCCTGTGCTAGCACTTCAGGCGAGGCCTTATCGACGAGAGGTAGAAGCCCATATCCGAAAGGTGGTAATAGAGGAAGGTCAAAGTCTAGAGGCCGCCACCAATTAACAAAGAACCAATGTGCATTCTGCAAGGAGTAGGGACATTGGAAGAGAGACTGCCTGAAGCTCAAGGAGAAGGAGAATAGCAAGAAAAAGGGCCCGAATGCCAATGAGATGAATATTGCGAAAGACGATGATTCCGATAATTCGTGCTTTTCTCTACTGATTACTCTGGAGGTGAACCATATGTATGCATTAGATTGGATGCTTGATTCCGGCGCTACTTTTCATGTGACCCCTAGGCGAGACTGGTTTGTATCTTTTGAGAAAGTCGACGGGGGTGTTGTTGTCATGGAAAATGATCAATCATGTGGCGTTTGTGGGATAGGTACCGTGCGGATTAGGATGCATGATGGAGTAGTCCGTGAGTTGAAGGAGGTGAGATTTGTTCCCCAACTGAAGAAAAATCTTATCTCAGTTGGAGCTTTGGAGGCGAAAGGATTCAAGATGACTTTCGAAAACGCTGTAGCGAAGGTTACTAAGGGATCATTGGTGGTGATGAAGGGAGTCCGCAATCGAAATTTATATTATCTGAAGGGAAGCACCGAGATTGGCCAGGTTGCTTCGGCTATTTCAGAAGCGGACATGAGCAGACTTTGACACTATAGGTTGGGGCATACAGGTGAAAAGTCACTGCAAGCATTGTGCAAGCAGGGGCTATTGAAGGAAGCTAAGAGTGGGAAGATTGAGTTCTGTGAGCATCGTGTTCTTGGCAAGAAGACGAAGGTGAAGTTCGGGACTGCCATTCATCAGACGAGGGGCATCCTGGACTACGTGCACACAGACGTTTGGGGTCCCACCAAGACTGCATCACTTGGTGGTCGACATTGGTTCGTTACTTTTGTAGATGACTATTCTAGGCGTTGTTGTGTGTACACCATGACGAAGAAGAGTGAAGTCCTAGATTTATTTGTAGAGTAGAAGAAGAGATTGAAACAGCAGACTGGGAGAAAGATCAAGACGTTGCGATCCAACAACGGTGGTGAGTATACTTCTGACCCCTTTCAGCAGCTATGTCGAGACGAGGGCATAGAGAGACACTTCACGGTTAGTCACACACCGTAGCAAAATGGGGTGGCAGAGAGATTGAATCGGTCTTTACTGGAGAAGATCCGATGCTTATTTTCGCAGAGTGGTTTGGAGAAGATCTTTTGGGCTGAGGCACTTACATATGCGAGCCAACTCATTAATAGGTTGCCTTCATCTGTGATTGAGGGGAAAACCCTTATGGAGATGTGGTCGGGAAAGCCAGCACATGACTATGACCAGCTCAAGGTATTTGGGTGCCCTGCATATTATCATGTTAGAACTGATAAATTGGAACCTCGAGCTAGGAAGGCCATATTTGTAGGATTCAAGCGTGGTGTCAAGGGATACAAGCTTTGGGATCCAGTTGATAAGAAGATTGTGCTAAGTAGGGACGTCACATTCGATGAGGCTTCTATCTTGAAGCTTCCCAGCTCTCATCAGGTGGAGAGCGACCCGACAGAGGAGATATCACAGGTGGTAGAGATTGATGCAGCTCCACATTGTCCAGATGGTATAGTATCCATGCAGGTGCCGACTGAGGTGACGCCAGGCGAGCACGATGGTGACACGGAGGATACGAGTACAAATGTGCAGGATCAGGAACCGACGGCTCAGGTTTATGATTCTATTGCTGTTCGGAGACAGAGGAGAAACATACAGATGCCAGCACGGTATGCCGATACAGTTACGTATGCACTTCCAGTAGAGAGTATCGATGAATTGGTGCCTACTACATTCAGAGAGGCCGAGCAGAGTTCGGAGGCTGATTCGTGGCAGGTGGCTATGCAGGAGGAGATGGAATCTCTTCATAAGAACGATACATGGGAGCTCGTTGAGCTTCCAAAGGGGCGGAAGGCAATTGGTTGTAAGTGGGTATACACGAAGAAGGAGGGCATTGAGGGCACTCCATTGAGATTCAAAGCTAGGTTGGTTGCGAAGGGCTATGCACAGGAGGAAGGAATAGATTATAATGAGGTTTTCTATCCGGTGGTGAAGCACTCTTCGATTCGGATTCTGCTAGCTTTGGTGGCACAGTATGGTTTGGAGTTAGATCAGTTGGATGTGAAGACGACATTTCTTCATGGTGATCTTGATGAAGAAATATATATGACTCAGTCATTGGGATTCCGAGCTACAGGGAAAGATAAGTTGGTTTGCAGATTGAAGAAATCGCTATACGGTTTGAAACAGTCTCCTCGACAGTGGTATAGGCGATTCGATGGTTTTATGATTGGTCATTCGTACACTCGGAGCCAGTTTGATCCTTGCGTATATTTTCGCAAGTTAAAAGGAGGTGCGTACATCTATTTGTTACTTTATGTCGATGACATGTTAGTTGCCTCTACTTCCAGGTCGGCTATAGATGAGTTGAAAGTTCAGCTTTCAAATGAGTTTGAGATGAAGGACTTGGGTGAGGCGAAGCGTATTCTAGGGATGGAGATCGGCAGAGACAAGAAGAAGGATAGAATTTGTTTGACACAAGTGGCTTATTTGAAGAAGGTTCTACAGCGATTCCATGTTAGCATGGATACGAAGCCAGTTAGTGTACCTTTGGGAGCCCATTTGAAGCTTTCAGCTGGTCTTTCACCAAAGTCAGTTGAAGATCGTGAGTTGATGTCGAAGACTCCATATGCGAGCGCAGTTGGGAGCTTGATATACGCAATGGTATGTACGAGACCGGATTTGTCACAGGCGGTGAGCATGGTGTCGAGATACATGCACGATCCAGGAGTGGGTCATTGGGACACTGTGAAATGGATTTTGAGGTACATTCGAGGTACGCTCAATGTTGGTTTAGTTTATGAGCGGGACACTTCAGGTGAGCAGCTATGCATTGGATATGTTGATTCGGATTATGCCGGGGATTTAGATAAGCGCCGGTCCACGACGGGGTATGTGTTTACTTTGACCCGTGCGCTGGTGTGTTGGAGATGCACCTTACAGTCGACGGTGGCTTTGTCTACGACGGAGGCAGAGTATATGGCAGTTATGGAGGCTGTGAAGGAGGCTATTTGGCTTCGAGGACTTTTGGAGGAACTTGGTATATCGCAGAGATCCGTCACTATTCATTGTGATAGCATGAGTGCTATCTATTTGGCAAAAAATCAGGTTTTTCATGCGCGGACGAAGCACATTGACGTTCGTTATCACTTCGTTCGGGATGTTCTTGAAGATGGTGATGTGGAAATTGTGAAAGTCTACACGAAGGATAATCCGACGGATATGCTCACTAAGGTGGTTCCGATTAGCAAGTTTGATCATTGTCGAAACTTATTGCACATTCGTGATTGTTGAGGCCGTTGGCGGCCATTTGGGTGAACTACGTTCGGCTTGATTCCTTGGGCAAGAGGATACATAGGCAGTCTTTCAGATGCAGCCGGTTTGGATTAGTTGATGGGGGTGAGATTGTTTGGACTCTCGTTCGGGTTCTCAACTTGTTGTGGATTGAGTTCGTACTGGACATAACAAGTTGGGACATTTGGATGCTTTGGTGTCGGCTCAGTTTTAGGAAAACTTCACTGAGGTGGAGAATTGTGAACATGGACGTGGAAGGGAGCCACACCCACCAATGGGTGCATGAATAAGCTATGGCCCACCCGATGTACATGTGCGTCATACATGTAGTGCGGTTGGTTTTTTTTTATTTTTTCATGGACGTGTGAACAGGCCCACCCGCTTTCGCTAATAGCTATCAGGCTATAAATAGGAACAGAACTTGTTCCTAGGGTTCTGAGCAGGAGGTAGCCGCGATTGGTTTTAGCGAGGAGTTTTTTTCGGAGAAAAATTTTCGGCTGTGCACAGGAAGTTTGATTGGCTGCGGGTGTGCGACGGGAAAATTTGTTCTTTTGGTTTTCTGCGGCTGCAGTTGAGGAGATTTTGTGTAGTCTCTTTTAGGGTTTTGTGCATCCCTTTGAGAAGTATTTGTGAGGGATTTGAGAGTTTGTTTGAGGTTTTAGATTATGAGTGATTGTAAACCCTAGTTGTATTCTCTCCCTCTATTAATAGATCTCCCCCTCCTTGCCCCGTGGACGTAGGCAATTTGCCGAACCACGTAAAATTGGTTGTCTCGTTATTTGTGTGATTTGTAATAGCTTTTAGATTCCCTCGACGCGCAGTCCTAGAGCTGACGAGAGGAAGAGCTAATATTCTACTTTGATGAGATATTAAGCTTCAGATTCTTGTTCCCTTTGAGAAACAAGAATTCTTATTGTGACCTGACTTTCTTGTTGTGCTGCCGAAATTTCCGCTGCGCGCAACAAATATAACACTAGTAAAAAAGAGGACATTGGCGACAGAGTATTAGCAACGGATATCAAATCCGTCGTCAATACAAACATTAGCGATGGGAACAATCCCTCACCGACGGGAACAGTCTCGTCGCCAATGCCCCGTTGCCAATGTTTGCACTGGCGACAGATATTGGTCGTCGCTAATGTTTGCCCGTCGCCCATGGTCATGGGCAACGAGAAAACATTCGCGACGAAACTGACTCGTCACCAATAAGTATTGGCGACGGCCAACGCCCGTCGCCAATAAGTATTGGCGACTGGTGCGCCACCGTCGTCAATGAGCATTGGCGACGGCTTTATACTATCGCCAATGCACATTAGTGACTGATTATCTCATTGCCAATGAGTGCCCCCCACAAAAAATTAAGGTCTATTTTAATATTAGTCTCTCAAATCTTTAATATTTCAAAAGTAGTCCACCAAATTATGGAAGTTGCTAACACATTTAGGGGTGGAAATGAACCAAATAATTAACAAATAGTTCAATAATTGTTCAAATAACTATCCAGTCATATTCGATTCGATAATTCATTTAACTCTAAATAAATATTTTTTAGTATTCGAGTTTGTTAATAATTCTAATTTGACCAGATGTATAATTAATTCATTTGCCTATTTAATATTCATTTAAAATTGATTATATGTTATTATTTGTATTATTACATATATGATATCGTATTTTTAACCACTTACCATTTCTACTTAAGTTTTATATACCAATTTAAGACTTAAATAATCTTAAATCTATTTTCTAATTAAATTTTGATTTAAGTATATACACATCATATAGTATAAAGGAATAATTTTTATTTATGGATTTTGATACTACTTGAAAATTAAACTCTTTAGCGGAATAAATATACTTTGATATTCGATAAGTATTCTTGAGTTTTTTGCTTCGACTTTGATTAGTTTAGAGAAAATGACGAGAAAAGTGAAAATGATAAAAAAATAGTGAGAGACCAATGATGAGATCATTTTAGTTATACATGTTATGAACATGTAACCATATTGATCATGTTAATGATATACCAGAACTTATCATAGCCATTTTCAATTAATTAGGAATTCTAAGTTAATTTTAAATTTTATTTTTTATTCTTTATGCTAGCAGATTCGATGATCTCCACTACTCTTCGCTTTATTTACGGATGAACTTGAGCCTGCAAACATTATTAATAAATTTGAGAGGAGCTAAATGAGATTTAATCACTAAAGAAATGGATGAAAATAGTTTGGATAAAGTTCTCTTGGAGTTTTTATAAGGTTAAGAGGTGAAAGAGCCGTCGAAATTGAGTTAGAGCGAAGATGATATATGTTGGATAAAAAAAAAGTTTTTAATGGATTTGAATTTTCACGTTTTAACGGGTCAACTAGGTCCAAACGGGTTGAATTTTTATAATTAAAAGTCAAGGGAAACTGATAATAATAGCTAGATTTAAAGGAATATTTCTTTAAATCTAATTGGTGTTAACCAGGAGACCTAATTGTAAATATTGTAATGATTTGAGGGGTGCAATAGAATTTTCATGATTTCAGTGAGTAATTTTGAAATATTAAAGATTTGAGTGACTAATTCGAAAATATTGAAGATTTGAGGGATTAATATTGAAATAATCCAATCCTTAACTCTAAACTCAATGATGTAAAAGAAAAATTGGTAATAATGGTTAGATTTGAGGGTTGCAATAGCAATTTCTATGATATAGGGGACTAATTTAAAAGTATTAAAGCTTTGAGGGGCTAAAATTGAAATATCCTTAACCTTATCTCAAACCAAACCCTATCTTCCACCCATTTCTCATTCTCAGCCCCTCTCTCTATTTCCCCTCATTCTCCAAACCCTCCCTGCCTACTGCCCTTGCCCGCCTGCCGCCCTCGCTTGCCGCCTGCCCGCCCCGACTGCGCGCCCCCTACAGCGGCCACCCACCCACAGCCAGATCCTGCTCCCCCCCCCCCACCCGCCCCCCGTGCTCGCGCCCGTGCCCACCTGCACCCGCATGTCGCCCGTCGCCCGGTCGACACCCACCGCCTGCCCGCCTACCGATCTACCAACAACCGTCGACCATCATGTACGTACCTATAGTAAAAAATTTTATTTTTTTCAAATTACAGTTTTAAGATAATTTTTATTCTTTACCTAACTAATTAAATTTTTTGGACTTTGATTGTACTAAATTGCAGATTCATTATTCGAACACCTTCATCCTTAACTCCAACCATCGTCGACATCCTTTACCTCCTTGAAAGGTTTTTAGTCTTCACTTATTTTTAGCATTTATTTTTTTATTATAAAATTATTATGCAATTTATTCTATTGATTGTTCATAATTATGCAAATGTAGTTATCATAAACCTAAATGACCTAATTTTAACTCTAATTTCACAAAAATCTAATATTACCATAATCCTAACCTTAATATTGTAATAATCCAACAATAACTAATACTATTCATACCCTACTAAAACTGAACTTAAATGCTGCCCTAATACTAATTATATTTAGTGTAATATATAACACAAAAATATGTTAAATATCCATTATAGGTGAATAAAAACTTAGTTAACGATAGCCGTGGATCCCTGTCCAATATTTACAACTAATTTTTCGGAGTTATAATATAAAATAGACGAGAAGGATCTGTACGTCGGTTGCTTAGAGTATAGTAGATTGTTGTTTATTCTTCAACTAATGCATATTAAGATGCTCAGCGAAATGGTAGATAAATATTTTCAAATGCTTCTTAATTTACTATGCAAGGTAATTCCGGATGGAGAGAATAACATACTAGAAAAGTGTTATGATGCAAATAAGATCGTTGGTAATCTCGGTTTAGATTACACTAAAATCCATGTGTGTTCTAATGATCGTATCATGTATTATAAGCATAATGAGAAGCTTGAGGAATGTCCAAAGTGTGGAGTGTCTCGTTGGAGAAAGAATAAACGGACTTCAATATGAAAGGCAGATGAGTCAGTTAAGCAGCAGAAAAAAAATTCCAGCGAAGGTGCTCCGATTTTTTCCCTTGGTTCCTAGGTTACAGAGGCTGTATATGACAAAAGACACAACTAAAAACATGTGGTGGCATAAGGAAGGACGTGTAGTTGGTAAACTCAAGCATCAGACAAATGCAGATGCATGAGATCATGTGGATCAATCTTTTACCTGGTTTTCCACAAAGTGCAGGAATGTTAGACTCGGTCTATCTAGCAACAGATTCGACATGTTTGGCATTATGAGTTCATGTTGGTCTACTTGGCCAATTGTACTAATACCTCATAGTTTACCACCTGAACTTTGTATGAAGCAACCATATATGACCCTTTCATTGTTGATACTAGGCAAGCACTCACTCGGTAATAACATAGATGTGTTCATAGAGCCGTTAATTGATGAGTTAAAACTTCTCTGGGATGAGGGGTCCAAACATATGATGCATTTTCCCATAAAGCGTTTAATCTCTGTGCTATTCTTATGTGGACGACTAATGATTTTCCAGGTTATGCTAATGTCTCTGGTTGGTCTAAGAAAAGAACATTTGCTTTTCCTGTATGTGGTCCAAACTTTGAAGGATTTCATTTACAACACAGTCAAAAGATGTGTTATTGTTTAATAGAAGATGGTGACATGACTGGAGACGAAATTGTAGAATTATTTGAGGGATATCCTAAAATTATAATGACTGGAGATAAAATTGTAGAATTATTTGAGGGATATCCTAAAATTAAGTTTGGAAAGAGCTAATATACAAGAGAGGATATTCTAGCTCCAAGACGTATTTTTATTATGAAGAGGGCACCAAAACGAAAGAGACAAGTGTCTATTATGGATGAGACACATGATGAGGAATTGCCAAAATGATGGACAAAATTTAGTATATTTTTCAGCTACCGTACTGGCAAAAGCTCAAAATTCGGCATAACCTAGACATAATGCATATTAAAAATATATATGTGACAACCTGTTGTCCACACACTTACAGGATGGTAAGAAATGAAAGGACAATTTACGGGCTCGACGAGACTTGAATGCATTAAACATCCGACATGATCTGCAAGCACGAGAAGTCACTGAAGGCAAATTTGAGTTGCCCTCATCTTGCATTACGATGACAAAGGTTGAGATGCAAAGATTCTGTGAGGTGCTCAAATTGGTAAAGTCGCCAGATGGTTACTGCTCTAATATTTTAAATAATGTCTAGGTGAAAGAGCAGAAAATTTTGGGACTTAAGACTCATGATTATCACATCCTTCTTCACCAATTACTTCTCATAGCACTCCGTACCAATATGGCTGATGATGAAGTAACAAAGGTTATAATTGAATTCTGTGGATTTTTTAGAAAGTTATGCTCAAAAGTTATCAATGTTATAGAATTTAAGGCACTAAAAGGAGAAATGAATGAAACCCTCTGCAAAATAGAGTTATTCTTCCCTCCCTCATTTTTTACCATTATGGTCCATCTTACACATCATCTTAAAGATGAGGCATTACTCAGAGGTCTAGTTAACTATCGTTGGATGTATCCTATAGAGAGGTTAGTTAAAATTCAATTAAGTCACTTTACCTAACATGTAATTATTTTATCTTAATAACTAATAGTTATTATTATTTTTTTAGATATTTGGGTTTCTTAAAGCACATATTGCCGAGCTCATCCGGAGGGTTTGATTGCTGACCATTACATTGCAAATGAATGTATGTCTTTTGCCTCTAGATATTGTTCGCGGGAAAATTTGTTGCTTTCTTCATTACTGATTCCATTGCACACTTGGTAATTGTTTATCGATTATAAAGATCCGGTCTTTTTATAAGATCCAGTTACAATGAAAAATCCAAAAGAAATGAAAAAGATTACAACTTTCTTTCCTTGTTTGTCGAACGAATCGCGAGCTCCTGTTTTGCGGTCGCTCGCTTGTGTGGGTTCTTTGCCTGCGCCGGGGTTTATCCGTGGACCACCGCGTGATCTCGATCCGGTCAGATATACACGATATGACGGGTATTATTTCACCAAGGAAATAATAGCCGGGGGGTACTAATTCACCAAGGAAATAGTAGCCCAAGTGTTGAAATCGTCCAAGCGAATTCGAGACTCTTCTCGGGATCAAAGACCAAGCATTGATCCGGAGGATGATCGTGTAGATCTCAGATCCGATCCCTCTCGAACCCTTGCCTTATTTGGCGTGGATGATCGCCGAGCACCGGATCTGGAAGTCCAAGTCTTCAAATCTTCAAAGCTCCAATCTTTTTAAGTTTTGAGATCTCAATCCGATAGAGCTTCGACTCCCAATTTTCCAACCTCTCAAATGAAGAACCCCTTGGCCTATTTATAGGCTCTCTGAACTGTGCCAGTGTGCACAAGTCAGAAGCCACCCGAACCGCCGGCCACCTCAAGGTGGCTCGGCTCATGCCGAGCCACCATGAGGTGGCTCGGCCACCCCAGGGGGTGGTTCGGCCTTGGCCGAGCCACCCTGGGGTGGCTCGGCCACCGAGCCACCTCAGGGTGGCTCAGCTTGGGCCGAGCCACCTTGAGATGGCTCGGTTTAGGCCGAGCCACTCCGGGTGTTGTCCGTTTCGTCGTTTTCCGTTGTTTTCAGTTCCGGTTGTGTCTGTGATTCGGTTGTGTGGTTGATTGATCTGGAAACGACTCGTTGACTTGATTCCAGATTTGGCAGTAAGTCGGGTTCCTGATTTGGTAGTAAATCTGCCTTGGTGTTTGAGTTCGAATCCTCTCTTGATTGGATGACTCGTTGACTCCCCAAACCGTTGACTTGATTCCGCATGCGAATGGATGCATTCCGTTGTTCACGTGCGGTTCGTTAGCTTCGTAGCCTCGTTAGTTTGCTTCGTCGCGTATCGTTTGGCTTCGGTGTTATGGGCTAACAGTTTTGTTTGGATACGTCGCCCGATGGTCCGTTTGTTGAATCGGCGTCGTCGAGCTGTGCTAAGGGACCTATAGGCAATTTTATACGCCTACAGATACCCTCTCCAAAGTATTTCAGTCTCGTTCTTTTATAGAAGAGTCTGGAATACTTTGGATGTGATTGTCCCAACCTTCAGTCGGCGTAGCGGGACTTTGGAATGGCTTCTGTTCTTGATTCCTTCAATTCCTTCAGGCTATTCGGTGCTTTGTCGAACGTCTGTAAGGATTCCGGTGCTGCATTTATTATCTGACCGTTGTCGAAATTTTGAACTTTGAAGTCGATTTTTTTGATTTCTTGACTTTTTTAGCTCGAGTTGATTGATTCAACATAGAACTGATCATCGATTGACGGCGTCGTCCGGCGTTTGAGCTTCATTGCGACGCGTTGTCCGGCGTCCAGGCTTCATTGCGACGTATTATTCGACGACCGACACAGTTTATACTCGTACGTCTTCTGGAGTATACACAGTTTAAGCTCTAAGGTATTAGAGCGTGGCGGATACTCGAGTCACGAGACCAATCCGTAGAATTGATGCGTCAATGACTCGTACTTATAGAATTTTTGGCAAATTCCCAGCCATCAACGGATTTGATGAGCCTTTACCGACTACCGTTTGAGTCGGGCTAGCATGCGGATTGTCTAAATCCGTTCCGCATGTAACGTTAGGCTAAAAGAGTTAACCCTTTTAGTGCTACGATATTGAATACGTAGACTTCGTCTTTCTCCTGTGAAAAGACTAAACAACAACGTGCATGAGACGTTGTCTTAGGATTTTTGGCAAATCCTTAGCCTTTAACGGATTTGATGTGCTCTTACCGATTACCGTTTGAATCGGGCTTACATGCGGATTGTTTAAATCCGTTCCGCGTGTGACGTTGTGCTAAAGGAATGAACTCCTTTAGACTTTGTGCTATGATGTTGAATACATAGACTTTACCATTTGTCACGGGAATAGGTTACCCGGCGACGCGTGTTAGGCGTTGACTTTAGGGTTTTTGGCTAACCCACAGCCTTCAACGGATTTGATTAGCCTTTACCGACTACCGTTTGAGTCGGGCTAGCATGCGGATTGTTTTAGTCCGTTCCGCATGTGACGTTGTGCTAAAGGAATGAACTCCCTTAGACTTTGTGCTACAACTTCGAATATGTAGACTTCGCCATTATTGTGGGAATAGGCTATCCAGCAACGTGTATTAGACGTTAGCTTATCCCTACTTAGGCTTCGGGATAAAATTCCCCAGGTTTAGACCCTGGTGCCTTTTTCAATCGGCGAAAGACTAAACCGGCGACGCGTGTTAGGCGTCGGCATATCCTTTCTTAGGATTCAGGATGAAATTCCCCATGCGTGTGAGGCATAGATTTTGGTGTTATTAATAACAACCTGCCACAATGTTGAATATATGAGCGAGTGTTCTTTTTAACGGTTAAGAACTAACCGGCAGCGCGTGTTAGGCGCGGACTTATCCTTGCTTAGGTTTCAGGATAAAATACCCCAGAATCGAACTCTGGTGTCTTCTTCTACGGAAAAAGACTAAACCGGCAGCGCGTGTTAGGCGCAGACTTATCCCTGCTTAGGATTCGGGATAAACTTCCTAGGATGAATCCTAAATTCTTGGAAAAGGATTGGTGTGGGAAGGAAGAATTTTATATTCTATTCCCAGTTGGAAAGGAGACTCGAGGTGGGATCTCCACCTCCAGAATCCGAAAAGGTGAAACTGAGAGTGGGATCTCCACTCCGAGAATCGAACAGATTCGGATAACCCTAACTATCGGAAGGTTTGATTACCGAGCTAAAGATAGATTTCTCGTTTATCGAGAGTGAATTACGGTTTTGGTCCTAACTGTAGGAAGGTTTGACCAAGCGAGAGTTTGAGATGACCCTAACTGTAGGAAGGTTTGATCACTCGATTTGGAAGCGGACCTCTCGTTCATTGGAGGAATCGAGAGGGGATTTTGGTTGTGGTCCTAACTGTAGGAAGGTTTGACCAAGTGGGGGGTTTGAGATGACCCTAACTGTAAGAAGGTTTGATCACTCGATTTGAAAGTGGACCTCTCGTTCATTGGGGGAATCGAGAGGGGATTTTAGTTGTGGTCCTAACTGTAGGAAGGTTTGACCAAGTGGGGGGTTCAAAACGATCCTAATTGTAAGAAGGTTTGATCGCTCGATTCGTGGGCCTCTCGTTCATTGAAGGAATCGAGAGGGGATTTTGGTTTTGGCCCTAACTATAGGAAGGTTTGACCAAGTAAAAAGTGAGAGTGAGAGTACAAATTACTGTAAGAATGTTGATTCGTACAAATCACTCAAAAGGGGTATTCTTGGTGTTAAGTTATAAGGACTTAACACAAAGGGGTTTGACAATTCGTCAAGGATTGATATCAAAATTCCAAGTATTATATCCGGACTCTAACAATAGGAGTGTTGAGTGCACAGATACATCAAAAATTTGAGTGGATTTAACCGAAAGGAATTTTAGTGGACCCACCGTCAATTAGTTTGATCGGTGGGGGATTCTGTGGTGGAGATTATGAGTCGTCAAACACCAATGAGAGTTTTGTGAGGGAAAATTGATCCAATGAAGTGATCGGATTTCATCTCAGCAAAAGAGTGTTCAGAAATTAGGAGTTTAGTGTTTATCACTTTATTCATCATGACCGGGTTATCCCTAAGAA
Source organism: Asparagus kiusianus (assembly GCA_022839385.1). Taxonomy (NCBI): domain Eukaryota; kingdom Viridiplantae; phylum Streptophyta; class Magnoliopsida; order Asparagales; family Asparagaceae; genus Asparagus; species Asparagus kiusianus. The sequence goes on from BQKN01065176.1 coordinate 475,286, forward strand.
TATTACATTTAACATTCTTCCGGAAACTTCCCGTTACATGAATTATCCACCCCCAGCTTTCTTTGCAAAACTGGGTGTAGCATTGTATCAGCTGCATGATCGGGTTATCCTTAAGAATACCCCGCATGGCATTCTCCAGGAACTTCCCGTGGAAATAGTTTAGACTCATATACCTATTGGAGTATCAGGGAGCAGTTTAACCTCTTATACCGGTCAGAGGATTGAGAAGCAGTTTATACTCATATACTTATCGGAGTGTCAGGAAGCAGTTTATACTCTTATACCGGTCGGAGTTATGCCGTTTTCAACTGGCTCACTCTAGCGTTATGACACCGGCTTCAACCAAGGTTTGGATGCTATTCTTGAGTGTAAAGCACGCCTTGGTTGGGTGAAGGATCCTCCTGTGGTATGCGCAGTACTTCGGATCCGCAATATCGTCAGCTTCCTCCTGATTCGTGATCGGTGGGAGCTTGATCTTGTTATTGTCAAGGAGGGATTTGAAGATGGCTGGAACATCTTCGTCCTTGAAGGAGTACTCTTTTTGAGGCCTCTGATCCGAAGTCTTTTGCTGCCTCCGGGACTGCTGTTGCGATGTTTGATTAGCATCGACAGTCGTTGCGGGTGTCTTTCCTTTACCACGGGAGGCGAAGTTCGAGTTCGGAGGATTTGTCGTCGATTGACTCCTCTCGGCCTTCTTTCTTCGGAGGAAGCGTTCGGCTTGTTCCCCTCGGACCTTCAAGTCTTTCCAAGTGTTGGACGGTGCTGTTCCCATTGCTTCTAACACGTCCAATGCGAGGTTGTTGTGGAAAGTCTGGAGAATGAACTCCTCAGTGATCGGGTCCTGACAGTTTATTGTTTTGTTCCGGAACCTCTTGACGAAGGTGTCCACTAATTCCCCGTCTTTCTGTTTCTCGTCGAGCAATGACCCGATGGATATCTCGGTGTCATCGTCGAAGAAATTGGTGAGGAACATGGTCTCCATATCGTCCCAGCTACTCATGCTACCTGGCTTGAGGTGGCGATACCAATCGAAGGCGGCTCCGCGAAGAGTGCAAACGAATGACCGCACCATCAGAGGCTCATTACCAGAGATAACACCCAGGTGCGATTTGAAATAAATCAAATGCTGAGTGGGGGAACCCTTCCTATCGAACGACGTGAAGTTGATTAGACTAAACTTCGCCAGATAGGGGATTGATTCCCACTCTCTTGGGTATGGACAAGGAATGCCCGTTTTCTTCACCTCTTGAGCAGAAATCAATGTATTGATCTTATTCTCGAGGTTTTTGATCTTCAGGTTTTCACCTGTACCTTCGTTGGCATCCTCGTTACCACCCCCTGCATTGACGAGAGGGTTATTGGCGTCACGAGTTTCATTTGCACCTGTGTCCTCATCTTCCAGATTGTTCTGGTTATGATGACTTGGTTCGCCTTGTTGGTTCCTCAATGCCTGGATTTGTTGGTCATGCATCTCTCTCATGCTCTGCATGGCCATCTGCATTTCAAACCTAAAGTTTTCCTGTTGTTTGGCCATGGCTTCTTCGAGCATCTGGGCCACTTGCTCCGCGCTTATCATGAATGACTCGCGGGGTTGTCCTTCACTGGACACGGTATTGTCAGATGCAATTGCTGAGCCGGCATCTGATTCTTCATCTCCCGAAGGTACTCTTGTCCGAACCCTACCATACGTTGCACGAATGATAGCTCCGGACTGAAGACGAGTTACACGTCGGGGCACCTCTGGAATCGCCTCGGGGTTGTCCTGAGCCGATGTTCCTTTGCTGGTCATGTTGGCAGTGACCCTCGAATGTTCATCGTCTTCGACCACCATTCTTCTTCGCCGGAAACGCCTATGCCTTGGTTTTGGCGTTCCAGTGCTGTCGAAAACCAAAACTCTTTCGGGGACCGTCTTGATGCAGTTACACTCAGACAATACCGCCCGAATGAGTTTGGAACAGGGACATTGAGTCTCTAGTCTTTGAGGGTTCCTCTTCCTGGTTTTCCTCGTGCTCCCGTCACAATAGTACAACTCGTCAGCTTGACGATCGGAGTAACCTATTGTGTATTGACACGACTTCTCAGGTATAACGTCCTCATCATCAGACGAGAATATTTCCTTCTGAGGGCGACTTGCCTTCTTTGGGCTTTCGAGAGTCACGCGCCTCGAAACGCGCCTTTGTGGGCGTGAATCTTCAGCGGGCTCCTGAACTTCAATGCGCAAAGTTGTGCGCTTGGGTGCCACGATCTTCTCAAAATGTTGAGGGTTGCTGCGACCCCCAGCATGTTGAATCGTTTGGGACTTCTTCATTGGCCCTAACCGTTCTTAGACTGGAGCTTTGCCTCATTCTTTAGGAAGTGGACCGAGGCGCTCCAAAACCGACTTTCTCGTCTGGGATGGTCCTGTGGGATCTCCCGGAACAGTTGTGGAAATCACCGGCGATTTGGGTTGATTTGCCGGATATCGAACCTTCGGAGGCTGCAGTTGTTGCTCCTTGGTCTGAACCGCCGCTTCAGACTTCGGCTTCCAAACTCTGCGAGTTGATGGCAGCTTCTTGGCCACCTCCTTCTGTAGCTTCCGATGGGCTTCTTCAGCTTTAGCCCGTGCTTACGCTGATAATGCGCGGCGTTTGCGGATGCGCTCCTCCAGCGTCGAGCGATTCCGTTTGACACGGACCCACTCCATCGTTGATGGCTTGGAAGAACCACCATTCATTTTTTGTTGAGGCTGTTTGCCTCGTTTGCTCTTCAGATCCGCGTTGTAGCGGACCCCGTCAACGGACTCCATGGCCTTTGCGAATTGTTTCGCAAGGCGTTGACGCTACCTCTGGCGAGCTCTCTTAGAGAGAGTCACCACACCTTCAATGGCGGATTTGACCTGCTTGGAGGCCGGTGGAGCTTCACCCGATGCGACTTCGGCACCAATCGGGGTGAAGTCGTCGTTGGTAGCTTCAATTTCTTCGTACCAACGAACTTTCCTCCTGGAGGAGGACTTCTGGGATTTCTTGGACTTGCGGGGGGAGGTTGATCCAGACGAGGACACGTACTCCTCGTATTTTTGCTGGTCGAACTCGTATTCGACCTCCACCACGACCGGGATAGAGATCCGCGGCTGCGACGCTCCGATCTCGGCAGCGAGATCGGCGGCTCCCACTGTGGTCGCCAGATTGTTCGCGGGAAAATTTGTTGCTTTCTTCATTACTGATTCCATTGCACACTTGGTAATTGTTTATCGATTACAAAGATCCGGTCTTTTTATAAGATCCGGTTACAATGAAAAATCCAAAAGAAATGAAAAAGATTACAACTTTCTTTCCTTATTTGTCGAACGAATCGCGAGCTCCTGTTTTGCGGTCGCTCGCTTGTGTGGGTTCTTTGCCTGCGCCGGGGTTTATCCGTGGACCACCGCGTGATCTCGATCCGGTCAGATCTACACGATATGACGGGTATTATTTTACCAAGAAAATAATAGCCGGGGGGTACTAATTCACCAAGGAAATAGTAGCCCAAGTGTCGAAATCGTCCAAGCGAATTCGAGACTCTTCTCGGGATCAAAGACCAAGCTTTGATCCGGAGGATGATCGTGTAGATCTCAGATCCGATCCCTCTCGAACCCTTACCTTATTTGGCATGGATGATCGCCGAGCACTGGATCTGGAAGTCCAAGTCTTCAAATCTTCAAAGCTCCAATCTTTTTAAGTTTTGAGATCTCAATCCGATAGAGCTTCGACTCCCAATTTTCCAACCTCTCAAATGAAGAACCCCTTGGCCTATTTATAGGCTCTCTGAACTGTGCCCGTGTGCACAAGTCAGAAGCCACCCGAACCGCCGGCCACCTCAAGGTGGCTCGGCTCATGCCGAGCCACCATAAGGTGGCTCGGCCACCCCAGGGGGTGGCTCGGTTTAGGCCGAGCCACTCCGGGTGTTGTCCGTTTCGTCGTTTTCCGTTGTTTCCGGTTCCGGTTGTGTCCGTGATTCGGTTGTGTGGTTGATTGATCTGGAAACGACTCGTTGACTTGATTCCAGATTTGACAGTAAGTCGGGTTCCTGATTTGGCAGTAAATCCGCCTTGGTGTTTGAGTTCGAATCCTCTCTTGATTGGATGACTCGTTGACTCCCCAAACCGTTGACTTGATTCCGCATGCGAATGGATGCATTCCGTTGTTCACGTGCGGTTCGTTAGCTTCGTAGCCTCGTTAGTTTGCTTCGTCGCGTATCGTTTGGCTTCGGTGTTATGGGCTAACAGTTTTGTTTGGATACGTCGCCCGATGGTCCGTTTGTTGAATCGGCGTCGTCGAGCTGTGCTAAGGGACCTATAGGCAATTTTATACGCCTACAGATATATACAAGGTGGAGATGAAAATAATAATTCACAAATTAGTAATAGAGATGACAATTTTTATGCAGTACTAAGATGAATAAAGACTACTCCAGATTAGACTTAAAACAGGCTCTTGCATTCGTATTGCAAAATCTGGAAACCTTTAAAAATTATCGAAAGTAAGTATATTAACTTTAATAAAATTGATAATTTTTTAGTTTATAAATTTTTTAATCTATTGTGTCGTGTCAACAGTCAATATTTGGAGGAGTTATAATTAGAAATAACTAGGTCGTCAGCATAGAATCAAATTACCAAAATACATAAAAAAATTCTGAATGGGTTACAGCTGAAGTAAGTTTTGTGTATTTTAATTTTAATTAACCTTAGAAAAAATTTAGAATAACTTCTTAACGATTGTTTGTTATTATGTTCAACATTAGGTAGAAAGACAAATATTTGCTGGTTCACCAATATCAAAAGATATAGGCATCAAAAATTGCCTATAAAACCCCAAACTTAGCTCAAGACGGAGAGAAGACGAAGAACGTCACCATCTAAGTTAGAGAGGGCCAGCCGAAGCAAAAGGAAGCAAAGAAGCATGCAAAACAGCAAATTGACGGGAATCGAAACTGTCTTACAATTAGTGAGATAATATCCATTGTCTCAGAATACGAGACAGTGTGTACTGTCTCGACTTCTAAGACGGTGTAAGTCGTATCGCCAATTGCGAGACGGTTACGCTTATTTATTAACGGTTTTGAGCGATCTACACGGCTCCGTAACTGCCTTGGAACATCCATAAACACGAAGATGCCGTTACAAACTAAAAATCTACCCATAATCTTTGAGAATCATGACATTTAACAGATCGGATGGCCATTACAAACTACCTGGCGACACCTCCTTTGGTCGAGACAGTAAACACTGTCTCACTCAAAGGGGTGGATGATCATGGCTTGTTTTGACTTTTTATCTTTAGAAACGGCTTCCAAAGGCTATAAATACCTCCCCTACACCCATATGCACGAGGGTTGACCCAATTGACAGCAGAGACTTGAGCTTTTAGCGAATTCTGAGAGCAAGAGAGATAGTCCTTCATATTTTCGAGAGATCTCAAAGGCCTTCGGTGTTTCCCTCGATTTCAAACGTTGATTTGATATCGGGAAGAGTATTTATCTTACTTGGCTATGATATCTACTTATGTTCTTGTTTCTAAAATGAAACATTAACACAAAGCTTTCTTCACGATTAACCCGGATCGTTGAATCGGTGGTCCACGGATCAAAGTATCTCCGGCACATGTAAAGATCTCATGCAAGCAGTGACTAATAAATAGTTTCTCCATGTGTTTCTAGGTAATATCCCTTTTTGTTTTCTTTTTAAAGAGAATTTTTATGAAAAAGCTCACTCTTTTGTAATATGTTGTAAATGATAAACATTGTAAATGGAAGCTGCAATTAAAATCATTCCTGATGCAAACAGAAGAGATAAGAATTCACACACACGGGCCGCACTACACAGTTAAACAGTGAAGCAGATATCATGTGAATGGGTTTTTATTTTAAAGGTTAGGGATTGAGGAGGAGAGAGAGTTACCCAAAATAGTAGGGTCATGGCTGTCTTCTGTGAAGAATGTTATTCAAGTTCGACAGACCAAAATCCAATACTTAGTGATGTAATTTATTATGGACAACTAGAAGATATCTTGGAGATATTATATGCGTATGGTACAAAAGGCGTACGTAGTTATGTGATGTTTAAGGTTCGATGGTGTCATGCTGATATAACAAAAGATGCATATGGCTTTAATCTTATAAATCTTGACATGGAGATTTACCCCGATTTGAAGTTCATGTTCGCAAAGCAGGTTACTCAGTGCTTTTATGTCTAAGATCCTAGGCAGCTAAAGGTTTGGGTCGCATTGTATAAGGAGCCGAGAACTCTTGTTCAACTTTCTCTCGATGAAAACATAGAGGGTTCTGATGATCCAAATGAGCCTGAAGGAGAAGTTTTTCCTAATTACTCATACCAGCAAAATGTTAATTTTAATATGTATACTCCGCAAAATCAACTTGATATCCGTAATGTAGGAGAGTGGATGTCAAAATTTTAATACTTGTAAAATTTTAAGTATTAACTTTAAGTTGTAATGTATATTTTTTATTTTGTCAATGCAATTTTCAACATTCACTTATTTTGCTCCATATATTGAATAAAAAATTAAGTTGCAGATGAGCCAAATGATAAAGCGCATAGGGAAAGTTTCCACGATCAAACATGTTCATCATTAGGTATAAATATAAATTTGTTCAAATAAATTGTGTTTGTGATATAAATATGCATACTTCACCATTTACAATTTTGTTTATTTATGAAGGAATGTCCTCACGACCTTCTCGTAGTCCATTATCTTTACATAGATCCTCACCCATTGAAGGTATTAATTTATTTAATTTCATTAAGTTAATTGAGGAACTTATTTATTCATATCATATTTATTACTTTCTTAGATATTGCGGGGACAGATACACGTGTATCTCCTATAAGTCCACCTCATCATCGGGATGCATCGTCTGATCTAGGTATTAATTTTAAACTCCATGGATATTGTATGTTACATATAATATTTATTTCATACTTTATATTACAAACAATGCTCATAATGGATCCGGTGATGACGAGATCCAACACAAGTCTTTGGCGGGACCTTCTCAGTCGAAGATTGAATGTCTTCGTCCATGGATCGAAGCAGTAAATTGCATCCCCTTACCAGAAAAAGCTATCACATTGCAAAAGAATTGCGAGAGGAACTATAAAAGGAGGAGAGATGACATTAAAAAGAAGAATCATATAATAAAGCAGAGACTAGAAAAGGCGATGTAAGATCAGTTGAGGAAAATGGGTAATAATATCATGTAAACTATTGAGATTTCGTTGCTATTTAATTATTAAAGTTTATTAAAAAAATTATTTTTCTCTTTGTCTTTGTAGGGAATAAGGACTATGAGAAGCCCTGTAGACATAGCAGTGATCAACAAACCAAGGTGACTCCCCAAGGTTATCGGGTCGTTTTGGAGTGGATGTGTAACATTCCCGTTGGAGATTACATCGTCAGATTTAATAATTTGATTGACTGTTTAATCAGAGACCTACACTACATAAACATTGCTCATAATTTTGATTAACAACAATGGAATGGCATAAAGAAGATATGGGAGAGGCTCATGATAATTGCTTATTATATTACTTTTTTTAATAAATATTTATTTGACTTTTTTAATAGTGCATATTTTTTCCACATCTAATTTGAAGGACCACTATTGCATTGAGGACAACCCGGACTCTTGGGATTACGTAATGAGTAGAGCGAGCAAGATGCTTCAGGGGTAAAGGAGTAAACTCATGAATAAATACTTTACAGAAATAACTATTAATTGGAAAAGGATTCATCATCTTGATAAGAGAGTTCCTCCTTATAATTGGATGACTCTCATTATTAAGTGGGAGGGTGAGAAGAAGGTGTGTTACTTTTAATTCATTATATTACCACCGCATATACTAAAAAATTACTTTATTTTGAAGGAGAAATGTTCGATAGCATCAGATAATCGCGGTACAAAGCTATATGATCACTTTCTGGAAGCTACTCCCTATGCTTGGATCAAGCATAAATATTTGTGTGAAAATCCGGTAAGATCAAAATACTAAAACCCAACTCATGTTTTTAGTTTCATACATTACTTGAATTAACTTGAAATTTGATTATTCACAAGACATCTTGACTATGTCGCTAACTCTTCTTGCTAGAAGAGCATAGACACCACCCGAGGGCTATGATAAGGAGGAAAAGATGACGAAAATTAAGGATATGCATGTAAGTATAAGCTTAATTTCATATTTGCACACAAGTATTTCTAATTAGAATTCCTAATTTATTTATTTATTTTGATATATGTTATTCAGGTGGCGCTTGAAGCTTCGCAAGACTTTGTCTTGTCCCACTTTTAGGGCATAGAGGACACTCCTACGGGTCCTAATCACATGACCAGAGAGCAATGGAGGAAAATTGTTGATGGAACTTATGGTTCTAGACCAATTAAGAAAGGGAGGATGCCTTTTATCAAGTGCTAAAGTTAGGACATTCACCACTAGCAAGACTATGCATAGCGACTCGTCCTTGACCTCGAAGCGACCATGTGAGACATCGTACATCGTGGGTAAAATTGAACAATATTTATTGGATAATTTTTAACCCTCCATGACTTTTTTAATTTCTTCCCATTATTACGCGCTAGCTAGGGGGTGCACAATCAACTTGGGATGTTGCACAATGCCTTATTGAGTGTCCGTCCTTAAAGGAGAGTCTTCCCGATGTAGGCGTCAAAAAATACTGATAGATATCCAAACATAGAGAAGATCACCCAAAGGATCACAAAAATTAACCTCATGTTGTCTTAGAAAGATCAAGACAGTATTTACTGTCTCGCTAGCGAGACAGTGTTTACTGTCTCACGGCGAGACAGTGTTTACTGTCTCGGCCGGCGAGACATCATTTACTGTCTCGGCCGGCGAGACATCATTTACTGTCTCGCACGCGAGACAGCTTTGAGATGATTAAAAGTTACTAAAATAACTGCCACACACGTGTCCATTAACTATCAAAGAACGTGGGAAACATTATGGGTGAAAATCACGTGGATAACTGCCAAAAAAACGGAGTTTGAAACATGGGAAAACAGTTACAGTAGAAACTATCAGGCAATTGGATTTTCTAAGACAGTCTTTACTGTCTCGGCCGCCGAGACAGCAAACACTGTCTCGGCCGCCGAGACAGTAAACACTGTCCCGCAGTCTTAATTTCTTCATATGATTGTTGTTTTCAGCGAAAGTCATTTTCATTGCGGATTCCATTAAACTTCGATCGTCTACAGAAAGTTACAATAAAAAATTAAACAAAAATTATAACTTTCGAGAAAATAACACAATAGTCGTTTATCAACTACTGCTTTTGTGGGACTTTGCCTGTGCCGGGAGTGCTTTGGCTCGTGGACCATCGATTCGTAGATCGTGAGGTTGTTTAGGGATCCTTCCTTCGTTTATCGAAGTAGGGATTTGAAGCGAATATCTTATCGATGTAAGATGTCCACTCTTCCAAAGATCAAGTCTGAGCTTAGATCTCTAGGAATCACCAAAAGCTTCTTGAGGATGTTTGTAAAGAATGAAGACGCTCTCTCTCTCTTCCCCAAAATTATCAAAAGCTCAAGTCTCTCTGCTCCAATCTACTCTCTCTACCCTGGATCCCTGTCAATGATGGCCCTAGGGGGGTATTTATAGCCTCATTGGATGATAACTGAAGAAAATAACCGATCAGCAACTCTTCCTTTGGGTGCGGCAGCTGGAGGTGACGCGGCTGAAGAAGTTCCCCTTTTTGGGCGCGGCAGTCGGGGGTGACGCGGCTAAAGGAGCGATTACCCCCCCCCCC
>BQKN01065176.1:556417-581366 GCA_022839385.1 Asparagus kiusianus
GTTTTTAATATGTGTTATATATGTATATATATAATATATGTATATATATAATATATTTCTATATATGTATAATATGTGTGTGTATATATACTCTCTCTTATATATGTATAATGTATGTATTTATGTATATATATACTCTTTCTTATACTGTACATGTATTATGATGTATATATAAGTATACTCTCTCTTATATATGTATACTCTCTCTTATATAAGTATATATAGTATACACTCTCTTATATATGTATAATATATGTATGTGTATATATATATACTCTCTCTCTTAGTATATATGTATATATAAGTATACTTTCTCTTATATATGTATAATATGTGTGTGTATACTCTCTCTCTTAGTATATATGTATATATAAGTATACTCTCTCTTATATATGTATAGTCTCTCTTATATAAGTATATATAAGTATACACGCTCGTATATATGTATAATATATGTGTGTGTATATATATATACTCTCTCTCTTAGTATATATGTATATATAAGTGTACTCTCTTATATATGTATACTCCCTCTTAGTATATATGTATACAATATATTTACATATAATATATGTATATAAAATATATATAATATATGTATATATAATATATAGTTACATAATAATTTATAAGTATATACTAATACATAATTATATAAAATATAATAAATTTAAACTAAATTTTAGTATTTTTTATAAAAAAAAAAGAAAAGAAAAAAATTGAAAAAAATCCGGGCCGACCCGGAGCCCGGACCCGGCCCGGTTGGGCCCGGGCCCGGGCCCGGACCCGGCCCGGGGTACCCGGGTCCGGGTCCGGGTCCGGGCTCCGGTTTTGCCCGGCCCGGGCCCCGATTTCCGGGCCGGGCCGGGCCGGGCCGGGCCGGATGGACACCCCTAGAAATAACTATCAATTTATTTAGAATGTACATTTAGTAGTAGGAGAAGATAACGAGATTTTACCTTTATTATTTGAACTTGAAATCCTCCTTTAATTATTTTGTCCTCTTTATTTTGTGTGCTAGTGTAAATAAATTGTAGCACAGACATATACTTAGAACCTTGTCTTTTTATTTATAGATTTATTTTATCTGTATCTTTTATAACATAAAACATTAAAAAGATATTCAATTATGTAGGCTCCATCTTTTTTCATGATATTTTAATGGCGTAGAATGTTCTATAAAGAAAGGGAATAGAAAAGAAAAAGAAATAATTCCTTGTAAATTACATCGAATGTTCTAAAAAGAAATAAAATAGAAAGGGGAAAAATAAAATCTTTCCTTATAAAATTACAATCTTACCTTTTTAAAACAATTAAAAATAATAGTTTGTCCACCACTCATCAATTTTGTACTCATCCATTTTGTTCGTATCGCTAGTTGGTTCTTTCTATATTAGTCTAGATATAAGAATATGTCTTAATTTATGTGTGTAGTAATACAAATAACTCTCGCGTGTGCTTATCACTATTCTAGTTTTAGAGCGAATTTGGATCCTCTTCATTCTAAAAAATAGTGGAGAAATCGTTATTTTTAATCGTAATGGTTGATTATCTAGTGCGTGGTTATGATACAATATAAACTTAACATTCATCACACCCTCGTGTAATCTTATTCCTAATTTGCACACAAATAAAAAAATCATAACCCCGTGCTATATATTAGTGGTTGTGATTTTGTAGTGGTCCCTCCATTGTTTTTTTATAGTAGAGATAATCGTAATGGTTGATTATCTAATGTATGGTTATGATACACTATAAATTTAACACTCACCATATCTCCGTGTACTGTACTTATTCCTAATTTGCACACACAAAAAAATCATAATCACGTACTATATTAGTGGTTGTGATTATGTAGTGGTCCCTCCACTATTTTTTTTTCTTTTAATAGAGATGATCCACATCCTTTTAGAGCATTTATTTTTCTAATTATATGCCGATTGTGAGTGACCTTCATTCACGTGATCACTTGCTCCGAAAAGCATATAGACAGATATACAGTAAGGTCGTGAAGGGAGACTACGTCCAAATTATAAATATATGAAAAATTCTTTAAGGACCCAAAATATGGGACCAATAGAGGGGACAAGTGAGGTGTCCCCCTCCTATTGGATAATGAGTTGGCCATCATTAATGATGACCAACTCATTATTCAATAGGAGGGGGACAACTCACTTGTCCCCTTTATTGGTCCCATATTTTGGGTCCCTATAGCAAAGCTCTAAATATATCTACATCGTATCGAATGGTCTTAATTACTGAGATCTACATTTTTTAACATCAACTAAGAGCAGTGAAGGAACATACTAGTCTGCGCTACTAGTCGTGTTCGAGGATCTAAGATTTACTTCCTAGCTGCTAACAAAGAATTAATGATGACAGAGAAAAATTTTAAAAAAATTTAAAACTCCTAATTAGTGCCCAAAAATAGTACCTTCAAACGATCAACTACGGAATGGCGGGCAAAATTGAAAATTATATTTTTCTTGTCTACCTATAGGTACCGTTTGGCAAAGGGTTAAGTGGGAAGTTAATGAGACTTAACCTCTTCTTAACCTACCAAACACAATAAATCTATATAATGGTTAAAGTGAGTTAACCCTCCATAATTTGCCAAACATAAAAAATATAGAAGTGTTAAGTTAACCCCTATAGAGGGGTTAAAATGAGTTAACCCCTCAAAATGAGGGGTTTACTAATACTCCTATTTAGATGGAATAAGAGTTAACCCTTCTAATTATAAAGAAAATACTCAAAATCATTGTTATTCCCAAACACTAAAACTGATCATAAGGGCTAAAATAAAACTTATTTAACGGGTTAATAATTTAGTCATTCGGATTATCAAATAGGCTAAGTACATTAATCCTTCTCTTTAACCCCTCTTCATTAACCCCTTGCCAAACGGGGGAATCACTTAACATACAATGCATCTTTTCTACAAGCACTTCCTTACCCAAAATTCATGGATTTTGTTTAAAATTATTTTTATGGAATAAAAAGTCATGGATTTAAGTATGAGACGAACAGAGACGTGTGATTTTCTTGGAATTTCATCCAAAATTATGATAATTAATAAAGGGACATGTCACTTATCTGCTAGTTGCTCCCGTTGTTTACAGTTAAAAAATAATTTCGGTTAAACCATTAGAAGAACAAATTTAGGACCAACAGGTGAGACATGTGAGGTGTCCCCCTCCTATTACATAATGAGCTGGTCATCATTAATGATGGCTAACTCATTATGCAATAGGAGGGGGACACATCATCTGTCCCCCCATGTTGGTCTTATATTTTGGATCATTGGGAAATTTTTCTTCTATGCAAAGAGCTTTGCTACAGTGACCCAAAATATGGGACCAACAGGAGACATGTGAGGTGTCTCCCTCCTATTGCATAATGAGCTGGTCATCATTAATGATAGACAACTCATTATGCAATAAGATGGGGACACCTCACATGTCCCCCTGTTGTTCTCATATTTTGGGTTATTGGGGAATTTTTCTTCTATACAAAGAGCTTTGCTATAGGGACCCAAAATATAAATTCATTGTATTTCTTAAAAAATTATAGAAAAAGTTTTGAGAAGTAAAAAAGTACCAATTTTTTTATTTTTTTACTTTGCTTGTTTGGTTCAAAATAAGAAAATGGCTCATAACTTCATAGAAAATAACAAGATTTCCTATAATTCGTAAAAATTAAACCAAACACCCCCTAAATTTATAGAAAAATGTCAATATGGTGTCAGATTTTTAGTTGATTTCCGTCCATTTTGAGAGGAATTTGATTTCTGTAAATTTGGTATTTTTTTTACTTTACAGAAAATATTTCTGTAAATTTTTTTGAACCAAACACAGTTTACGAAAATTTTTAATTACAGAATCGTCATTGTTAGACATTTTGAGAAAACTTTTTCTATAAAATTGTGCAACCAAACACCCCGAAATTGATCGTCTCACATGAACGCTACAACCACGTATGAGAATGAAGTATGTGAGATTATTTTTTCCAATTTTGACTAACATAAGATAGAAATTGAATAAACAAGAACTTGAATCCAAATTTGCAACTGTTTCCTTGTTTAGAAAAATATGCAAGAAACCAATTCATAAAGGTCTTTGAAAATTATGACATTACTACTTTGTGTCAGGACTTCGAAGAAACTTTTTTTGAGAAGTATTTGAACATAACTTTTTACATTAAGGGCATGTTTGGATTTCAATGGGGTTAAGGAAAGTTAAGGGAAGCTAGGTGAGAAAAGAGAAAGGAAGGGAAGAGAGTATCATTCCTCTTGGTGACACCCCAATTTGGGGAGTAACAAATTTTATACTATTAAGTGGTGAACTAAGGGGAACTAGAGTGAATAAGTTCACCTTCTAAGCGTTCCCAAACAAGGTGAATGGTTCCCATAACTTCCCTTCTCCCTTATTCCCCTCAATCCGAACAAGCCCTAAAATTACAACCTTGAAATTAATTTGTTAGAAGAGGATAAATAAAGGGAATAAACATATTTTAAAATTATACTTTCATGCTTAACTTTCGAAAACATGATAATCCGGTGTTATACTACGAGCCATTAATCATACTCCCTTTAAAAGCATGAGTTCAGAAAAATCTTTCTATGGTCAATATTACCCTTCACTATTTTAAATATTTTATTTATATATTAGTCTATCCTAATCATAATTATATCCTATCTAAATTCTATGTGAACTATCTATAGCTTAGCAATTTAAAAAAATTATATTAATAAAATATTGAAAACATCCTTTTATGGTATTAGTTTGTAAAAACAAATAAATTATACGTAATCATAATTATATCCTATTCTAATCATACGTGAACTTTCTATAGCTTAACAGTTTAAAAAATATATATTGATAAAATATTTAAAACATTTTTTTATGGTATTAGTTTGTAAAGATTAAGAAATTATACGTAGCTAACATACTATAATACATAAAGTATTGTAAAAAAACCTCTAAAGTTTTAAAATTACACAAAATACCCTAAAAAGTTTAAATTTATAAAAACTATCCTGACGTCTAAAAACTTAAAATAACAAACATGAAATCAAGAAATTAACAGCGAAGAATTTAAAATTTGTGGATAACATCTCATTATCTCAAAAATTATAGAAACACTCTCAAAAGTTCAAATTACAAACAAGCACCTGAAATTCTAAAATTTTAAGACTTACAAACAACATAGATGAATTCAAGGGATTACCATAATACACCTGAAAATTTCTAACATTTTAAAACTTAAAACAACAAACATGAAATTAAAAAATTAACATTAGCCTCCGAAAGTTTTAAAATTTTTAATTAACACCCTCAATGTCCCAAAAAATTATAGAAATTCCCTTAAAGTTCAAATCATAAAAACAACTCTAAAATTTTAAAATTTTAAAATTTGCAAACAACAAAAACTAAATTCAAGAGATTACCCTCATGCACCTAATACTTTAAAATTTATTAAAATTAACCTCAAAGTTACAAAAGTTATAGGAAAAACTCTTTCAAAATTTAAAAATTACAAAAAAAAACTCTAAAATTTTAAGATTTATAACCAGTACACATCAGATCTGAAAATTATTAGTAGACCGCTAAAATTTGAATTTTTTTAAAAATTAATCTATAGTTTTACCAATTGAAAAAAGAGCCTCAAAATTTTAGAGTTGTAAAAAATATATATAATTTCTAATTTAGGGTTTACTATCTCTTTTCAATATCTAAAGATAGTCTAAGTTGATACTCGTAAACAAAAGCGATAAGAATTGATTAAAAATATTCGGTTAGATAAAAAATTAAAAAATATTATAGTTTAAAAATTATCGTCACCATATAAATTAAAGCAACTGTATAAAATTTTACTAATAAGTTAGAGCAGCAACATATTAGTAACACATTAACTGATAGATGTTTAAATCCATAAAAATGATAAAATATTATAATATAATAGCTTAGCATTAATTAATTATAATTTAGAAACATTAATTTCTGATGTTAATAATATTTATAGGGTAAAAGAATATAATGAATTACGTATAGAAAAACTATCATAATGTTTGGAGATATCATTCAAAAGAATCAAACTATTTCTATTGCAAATGAGAAAGTGACAGAAATTTTTAAAATTCGGAAAACGTTCATGAATCATTTGAATTTGTATTAATATAAGGCACGTCTATTAAAAAAATACCAACTGAGTTACATTGAAGAATAATTTAATAAACTTATCCTAATCAAAGAAGAATTCTTCGTGGAAGATGTAAGAAAAATTAGTAAGCATTCATAAATTTCATACTTTGTTCTTCAAATACTAAAGAAATTAAATATTAATATTATAATCTAAGGCAAATTGGCAATAAAAACTGCATGTATTTAGTTTAGATTTTTGTGAAAAATAACAGGGATAGAGCAAATATAATATTATTATTGTAACAGAAACTCTTATTAGATGCACATCAGAAGAATTTATTATAGAAAAAAAGAGGTAGCTCCTAATCTTATTTAAGTAATAAATTAAGAACATAAAGAATTTCATATATATGAAATTAATATTTATTCTCATTGAAATAAAAAAAATCAAAGTCTGTATTTCAAAAAGTTTGTGTTGAATATCGAAAATACATTTAACTTCTTTGTGAAGTTAAACAACAAGATAAATGATTAACGAGCCCAGGAACGATAACAGCACAAAAAGTATGACCCTAGTCTGATGTCACAATCGAGTAGATGATGAAAATACTACTATAGAATTACTCGGGAAAAAGATATATGTGAGGAAGGATTGATATTAGCTCAGTAAAAAAATAAAATAGAAGGAATAAAATATAATACTTTTTGAATATTTCATAGAATAGTTTAATTATTTTGAGTGAATTTAGAAATCTTTAGATGGGAGTTTCATGAGCTTTTTTTAGTATTTTTATATGCTTGTGCAGATGCTTTTATCATATGAAAATTTACTAGAGTTAGCATTAATCTTTAATTTATAATTTTTTATGAAGGCTATCAATGATTAGGAACAAACTTTATAGTCTCTTTTGCATCGTTTTAGCTTACTTTCAAGCAATTATTTTGCCTTAATGGTTTTAAATATTCATCTTCCTTGTATAACACCGTTTCAATATTTTTCACTTTTGCAACACTGTACTTTCTCAAGTAAAGATTGGTTTCTTGTAAGTCAAAATAATATGAAAATTCAAATTAGCTTCAAATTATATTTTTTTCCTATCAATTCAAATATTAACATGAAAATTTAAATTGGGTGTAGTCCATTTAAACAAACATTAAAGAAAATAACTAATTATAATATTAAATTTTAGAGACAAAATTGAGCATAAACTATATATTAAAGTGGAACTGATGAACAATTTTTAATTAGAAAATAAGCCAAAAATCTAGTTGATATAAGTAATTGACTAGCCAATTAGCAATGTATTTAACCACGTGCATTGCACGTGTATAAGACCTAGTTGATATAAGTAATTGACTAGCCAATTAGCAATGTATATCAACTAGCATAATTTAGATATATGAGATTAAAAAAACATAATTTTTATATATAATTTTTAACTAACCAAATCTCAGAGGCAAATGTCTCCATCTAATTCCTAAAAAAGCTCCAGCCACAATATAAAATGATGCCATGTGATGAGCTCATGTATCGCACAGGTCCCTTTTAACAACGTATATATTTCTCGTGATTTTTCTAAGTGCATCCGATTCGGCGTCTCCATCATGATTTGAACTATGAATCTCCACATATACTATTGTTCTCTCTTCTTAACTTCAATATATCACCTTTAATTTTCACAAACATGTTCTAAACTTTTGAACTTGAAAAGAACTTGGATTTTCACGAACACACAAAAACTCCCTGAAAAATATAAATTTTATCAAAACGCCTGCATATGAAAATGATAATATGATATTCTGAATTATTCACAAAAAGGATACCAAACATCTCAAAGATTTCAACTGTCTTTTTTATGGTTCAACCATGCATATATAGTATTCAAGTGATATTTGTATTCGAGGATTATGATGATTTGGACTATGAATCTCCACAAATACTATTGTTCTCTCTAACTTCAACTTGTCGCTTATAATTTTCAAATACATGTACTCAAAATTTTTGAAACTAGGATTTTCACAAACAGGCGAAAGTTTCTGAAAATTTCAAATTTTATCAACACTTGCTTGCAAAAAGAGTCTACCATTCGCGCGGAGGGTAGCAGACGGCTTAAAGATTTTCATTTGTTTTCGTTATAGTTCAACAAAACACTATGTTTTAATACAGAGCATTTTATGTAATCGAAGATTATGATGATTTTGTCAGGCTTTTAACCTTAACCCAAGTCTTTGGATGAAATGCCCAACACTTATCTTGGTGTCAAGCTTCAATCCTAGGCCCCATTCTTTTTACATAAAGCCCAACACTTTCCATTGAACATAGTTTATAAAAAGTAATTAGCGTTGTGTTGTGGACTGCTTATCAGTAATGATGGCCAAAAATTAGACTTTGGGCTGAGAGCTATTAGTCTAAAGTGTAGACCCAAAGTCGAAGCCAAAGCTGGAATCAAGAAGACGAAGAAAAAAATCGAGAAAACAGGAGGAGGCCTGTACGGTCGACCGCGACGGTCGACCGCGAGCGTGCACAGAGCTGGTTAGAACCTGGAGCTGAAGGCGGTCGACCGCACAAATCTCTGTAATGGATTTTGGTCTCAGGTTTTGGTTCTGTCGATCGTCGCGGTCAACCGTGGATACCATGTAGGATTTTTTGGGCTCTGTCGTTTGATACGGTCGACCGCCGCGGTCGATCGCGATACCTGAGCAGTCGACCGTCACGGTCGACCGCGACGTAGTCAACCAGTTTCCTTATCTGTTTTGGATTCTGTTTCTTCCAAGACTCTATATATACCTAAACGTTTTTAGGGCTTGAAAGAACACGAAAAAGAGAGGCTTTTGACTGTAGAAGAGAGAGAGAATCTAAGAGAGATAAAGCCCTAGTTTGAGAGCTTGTATTTCTTCTTCAATTAATAAAAGAATTGTGTGGTGTGGCTCCCGAGGACGTATGCACGTTTGTCGAACCTCGTTATCTGGTGTGTTCATCTCATTTACTCTTTTACAAGTTTTGATCTAATTTATGGTGAATTTCCTACTTTCCTACTTTCAACACAAGGTGCGGAAGAGCAAGGGTTTGATTGATTGTTGCGAATCCCCAACAACTGGTATTAGAGCTTCGTTCAGCAATTTGTGTGAAAGCCATGGCAGACGAAAATAAATCAAAGATCGAGAAGTTTGACGGTTCAGACTTTACCTACTGGAAGTCGCAGATGGAGTACTACTTGTACCAGAAGGACTTGTATCACCCGTTGATGGGCAAGGAGAAGGGACAGAAGAAAGAGGAGTCAGATGGTGATTGAGAGATACTGGATAGGAAGGCTCTATGACAAATCCGGTTGTCGCTTCCCAAATCAGTAGCCCACAACATATTAAAGGAGAAGACGACGGTAGGGCTTATGGAAGCGCTCGCGAAGATGTACGAGCAACCGTCGGCAGCAAACAAGGTGCATCTCGTCAAAACTCTTTTCAACCTTAAAATGGAAGAAGGACGATCCATCATGATGCACCTCAGCGAGTTCAATACGATTGTTGATCAGCTTATCTCCGTAGACATCACGTTTGATGACGAAGTGCAGGCCTTATTGTTACTATCACAGTTGCCGGATAGTTAGGCAGGTTATGTGATGATAATCAGCAATTCGGCGGGGAAAGAAAAGTTGAAGCTGAGTAAGGTGGTTAGCATGATTCTATCCGAGGAGGTTAGAAGGAAATCATCCAAATCAGAAGGTTCAGGTTGAGCTCTAAGTTTCGAGCAGAAAGGCAGAAGCCAGAAGAAAGGAAACCAGAACAAGAATCGGTTGAAATCAGTAAAAAAGAGGTCGAACTCGAAGGCTAGGCCTATCAAAGGAAAGTGTTGGAACTGTGACCGGGAGGGCCATATGTCTTCAGTCTGCAAGAGTCCAAAGAAGGATGTGGGTGAGTAGTAGGCTCATATCGTGCAGGATGCCTTGATTCTTGCTATGGACAGCGACTCGGATTCTTGGGTCATCGACTCAGGAGCCTCTTTCCACGCCACTGCTAACATGAAGATTCTTCAGAATTATGTAGTAGGGGACTTTGGAAAAGTATATTTAGGGAATAATGAGCCATGTAATATTGTTGGAAAGGGTGAAGTGCATATTCAGATGAAGGGCTCTAAGTGGACCTTGAAGAACGTGAGACACGTGTCGAAGCTGAAGAGGAATCTTGTTTTGGTGGGACAGCTTGGAGAAGAAGGCTATGTTTTGACATTCACTGGGGATTCATGGAGAATCTCCAATGGTACGATGATAGTTGCTCGAGGCAACAAACTCGGGACTCTCTATCTCACCTTACATGCGAGTGACACCCTCACAATTATAGCTAGCAAAGAAAGTACAGATTTGTGGCACAACAGGCTAGAGCACATGAGCGAGAATGGGATGAAGATCTTACATTTACAGGGAAAACTAACCGGGATCGACTCCGTAGAAGTCAGGGTTTGTGAAGACTACATCTTTGGAAAGCAGAAGAGGGTTAGTTTTCAGAAGGGTGGAAGGCCACCTAAGGCTCAGAAGCTAGAATTGACTCATACAGATGTATGGGGTCTAGCCAGTGGGTCTTCTTTTGACGGTTCGAGATATTATGTCACCTTCATCGACGATCACTCGAGAAAGGTGTAGGACTACTTTATGAAGCACAAGTCAGAGGTGTTCGGAGTCTTCAAGAAGTAGAAGGTCATGGTGAAGAACGAGACAGATCTGAAGGTGAAGTGTCTGAGATCAGACAACGGTGGAGAATATGAACTAGAGGAGTTCAAGAGGTTCTGTACTACGAATGGGATTCGATTAGAGAGGACTATTCCAGGGACGCCGCAGCAGAACGACATTATAGAGAGGATGAACAGAACCTTGACAGAACATGCCAGGAGCATGCGATTACATGCAGGTCTGCCTAAGACATTTTGGGCGGATACGGTGTATACGGCAGCTTACCTTATTAATCACGACCCATTAGTTCCATTAGATTTTGGAATTCCAGAGGAGGTTTGGAGTGGCAAGAAGGTCAATCTCTCACACCTGCGGGTATTTGGTTGCGTGACTTATGTTCATATCAGTGACCATGTCACGGACAAGCTAAAGGCTAAGTCACAAAAGTACACATTCATTGGATACGGCATTGATGAGTTCAGGTATCGTCTTTGGGATGAGAAGAACATGAAGATCATCAGAAGCAGGGACGTGATATTCAATGAGGAGGTGATGTACAAGAACAAGAAAAATATCAATGATAGCTAAAGCAGTGGGAGCAGCACTTCGGATGCAGGTGGATCCGAGTACATGGATATAGAAGAACTTTCAGATAGGGGTGATGATGTTTGTTCTGACCACAGAACGGAAGAGGCTCCAGGTGCAGAAGAAACTACACAGGGGATGGAGCTTAGGAGGTCATCCAGGATACCCAAACCAAATCCCATATATCTTTCATCTCTTGACTATTTATTGTTGACAGATAGTGATGAGCCGGAGTGCTATGAAGAGGCAATGCAAGTGAGTGAATCTCAACAATGGGAGCATGCGATGCAGGAAGAGATGGATTCTCTATCGGGTCAAGCAAGAGAGTGATGAAAGTAAGAGATTCAAGGCCAGATTAGTAGTAAGGGGGTTTCAACAGCGGGAAGGAGTGGACTACACAGAGATATTTTCTCCTGTTATGAAGCTCACAACCATCAGAGTGGTGTTGAGTTTGGTAGCTGCAGAAGATTTCTTTCTTGAGCAGTTAGATGTGAAGACTACCTTTCTTCATGGTGACTTGGATGAAGAAATCTACATGAAGCAGTCTGTTGGCTTCATTGAAGAAGGAAAGGAAGAGATGATGTGCAAGCTCAAGAAGAGCTTATATGGCTTGAAACAGGCACTGAGACAGTGATATAAGAAGTTTGATAACTTCATGCAAAATAATGGTTATAGAAGATGCAATTCGGATCATTGCTGTTATTTCAAAAGGTTCGAATCTAGCTTCATTATCTTGTTATTATATGTTGATGACATGTTGGTTGCAGGACCGTGTTTAGAAGATATAAACAGTTTGAAGAAGCAGCTAGCAAAAAAATTTGTAATAAAGGATTTGGGTGTAGCAAAGCAGATTCTAGGGATGTGAATTAGTAGGGATGAAGCTGAAGGGACGTTGAGATTGAGCCAAGCTGAATACATTAAGAAGGTACTTTAGAGGTTCAATATGTAGGATGCTAAAGTTGTTAGCACGCTCCTTGGAAGTCAGTTCAAGTTATTTGAGGAGCAATCGCCTAAAACAGATGCAGATAGAGAGCATATGATCAGGGTGTCATATTCTTTGGCCTTTGGGAGTCTCATATATGCGATGGTTTGCACGAAGCCGGACATCGCCCATGCAGTGGGAGTTGTGAGCAGGTTTGCAAGCAATCCAGGAAAGCAGTATTGGGAGGCCGTTGTAGGCGTATAAAACTGCTTATAGGTCCCTTAACACAGCTCGACACGATGATTCGACAAACCAACGAACCATCGGGCGATGAATCCAAGAATGATCGTTAAACCACAATATCGAAGCCAAGTGAGACGCAACGAAGCGGATTAACGAGGCGACGAGGTTAACGAATCGTACGCAAACAACGGAATACTTCCAATCGCGTGCCTAATCAAGCTAACGGGTCGATGAATCAACGAATCATCCAACCGTAGAGTCCACCACATCAATCAAGATCAGAAACGGACTCGAACGAATCAAGATCAAATCAAGATCGGATCCGAACTCAAACTCGAACACCGAAGCGGATTTATTGCCAAATCAGGATTCAGATCAACAAATCAGAGTCCAAATCAATAGCGAAACCGGAAGACGGCAAAACGGTAAACACCTGGAGGGCTCGGTCAAAACCGAGCCACTCCCAGGTGGCTCGGCCAAAGCCAAGCCACCTAGGTGGCTCGGTGGCCGAGCCACCTCCTGGTGGCTCGGTGGGTGGAGGTGGCTCGGTGGCCGAGCCACCTCTTGGTGGCTCGGTGCCTCGGGCACCTGTGCCAAGGCACAGATCTGAGTGCCTATAAATAGGCTAGGGGGGCTCATTGTTCAGGGGTTGGAATTTTTTAGAGGCGAAGCTCTGCTGAATTCAGATCTGAACCTCAGAGTTTTTGAAGCTTGAAGACTTGAACTTTCAGATCCGGTGCTCGGCGATCATCCACGTCAAATAAGGCAAGGGTTCGAGAGGGATCGGATCTGAGATCTACACGATCATCCTCCGGATCAAAACTTGGTTTTTTGATCCCGAGAAGAGTATCGATTTCGCTTGGTCGATTTCGATTACTTCGGGCTATTATTTCCTTGGCGAAATAGTACCCCCGGCTGTTATTTCCTTCGTGAAATAGAACCCGTCATATCGTGTAGATCCGACCGGATCGAGATCGCGCGGTGGTCCACGGATTAACCCCGGTGCAAGTAAAGAACCCACAAAAGCAAGAGACCGCAAAACAGGATCTTGCGATTTGTTCAGGAAAGTTGTAATTTTTATTTTTCTATAAAAAGACTGGATCTTTTATAATCGAAAAACAATTACTCGAGAGAACAATGAATTCAATGAAGAAAGCAATTTTCCACACGAACAATCTGGCGACCACAGTGGGAGCCACCGATCTCGCTGCCGAGATCGATGTGTCGCAGCCGCGGATCTCAATCCCGGTCGAGGAGGAGGTCGAATATGAATTCGACCAACAAAAGTTCGAGGAGTATCTGTCATCCTCGTCCGGATCCACCTCCCCTCGCAAGTCCAAGAAGTTCTCCTCCAGGAGAAAAGTGCACTGGTATGAAGAAGTAGAGAATACCAACAAAGATCTCACCCCGATTGATGCCGAAGTTGCATCGGGTGAGGTTCCACCAACCTCCAACCAGGTCAGATCTATTCTGGCCAGTTCATCCGTCGCTGAAGGCGTAGCGACTCTTTCGAAGAGAGCCCGCCAGAGGTAACGTCAACGCTTGGCGTGACAATTCGCGAAGGCGATGGAGTCAACTGACGGGATCCGCTACAAAGTGGATCTGAAGAACAGGAGAGGCAAACAGCCTCAACGACCAATGAATAGCAGCTCCTCCAAACCGCCAACGAATGAATGGATCCGGGTCAAACAGAATCGTTCAACACTTGAGGAGCGCATTCGCAAGCGCCGCGCACTCTCAGCGCAAGCACGGGCTCAAGTCCAAGAAGCCCATAGAAGACTACAGAAGGAAGTGGCCAAGAAGCCGCCATCAACCCGCCAAGTATGGAAACCAAAGTCTGAAGTGGCGATTCAGGCTAAGGAACAATCAATGCAGCCTTCAAAGCAAGTTCAACCTCCCGAACCATCCCGGGGAAGGAGGTCAGTTTTGGAGCGCCTCGGTCCACTTCCCGATTAGCGATCCAAAGCTCCAGTTCAAGAACGTTTGGGCCTGATGAAAAAGCCCCGAACGACTCAACATATTGGGGGTCGCCGCCACCCTCAACAAGACAAGGAGTTTATGGTAACTACGCGCACCAGTTTGCGCATTGAAGTCCAGGAGCCCGCCGAGGACTCACGCACACAAAGGCGTGTTTCGAGACGCATGACTCTTGAGAGTCCAAAGAGGACAATTCATCCTCAGAAGGAAACATTGTCATCTGATGATGATAGCGTTATACCTGAGAAGTCGTGCCAACACACGATGGGTTACTCCGACTCTCAAACCGACGAGTTGTACTATCGTGTTGGGGGTACGAGTAAAACCAGGAAAAGGAGTCCTCGAGAATTAGGGACTCAATGCCCCTGTTCCAAACTCATTCGGGCAATATTGTCTGAATGCAATTGTATCAAAACGGTCCCCGAAAGAGTTTCGGTTTTCGAAAGACTCAGTACTGAAACGCCAAAACCAAGGCATAGGTGTTTCCGCCGAAGAAGAACGGTAGTTAAAGATGGAGAATTCCCGAGGGTCACCACTAATATGACCAGCAAAAGGACATCGACACAGGATAATCCCGAGTCGATTCCGAAAATACCTCGGTGGGTAACTCGTCTGCAGTCCGGAGCCATCATACGAGCCACTTATGGTAGGGTTCGGACAAGATTACCTTCAGAAGATGAAGAATCGGATGCCTGCTCTGCAGTCGCATCAGATAATACAGTGTCGAGTGAAGGACAACCCCACGAGTCACTGATGATAAGCGCGGAACAAGTGGCCAAGATGCTCGAAGAAGCCATGGCCAAACAACAGGAGAGCTTCAGGTTCGAAATACAGATGGCCATGCAGAATATGAGAGAAATGCATGACCAACAAATCCAAGCACTGACAAACCGGCAAGGCGAACCAAGTCGTCGTAACCAGGTTAATCAGAAACATAAGGACGCACATGCGGATGAAGCTCACAATGCCAATAATCCTCCCGTCAATACAGGGGGTGGTAATGAGAATGCTAGTCATAACGCCACACTTTCACCTCAGAATCGTGCTAACGAAAATACAGGTGAAAGTTTGAAGATTAAAAACCTCGAAAGCAAAATCAATACGTTGATTTCCGCTCAAGAGATGAAGAAGACGGGCATTCCTTGTCCATACCCAAGAGAATGGGAATCAATCTCGTATCCGGCGAAGTTCAATCTAATTAACTTCACGCCGTTTGATGGGAAGGATTCACCCACTCAGCATTTGATTTACTTCAAATCACACCTAGGGGTTATCTCTGGTAATGAGCCTCTGATGGTACGGTCCTTCGTTGGCACTCTTCGTGGAGCCGCCTTCGATTGGTATCGCCGCCTCAAGCCAGGAAGTGTGAATAGCTGGGACGACATGAAGACTAAATTCCTCACCAACTTCTTCGACAACGACACCGAGATATCCATCGGGTCGTTGCTTGACGAGAAACAGAAAGATGGAGAATTGGTTGATACCTTCGTCAAAAGGTTCCGGAATAAGGCGATGAACTGTCGGGACCCGATCACTGAGGAGTTTATTCTCCAGACTTGCCACAACAACCTCGCATTGGACGTGTTGGAAGCAATGAGGACAGCACCGTCCAACACTTGGAAAGACTTAAAGGTGCACGGTGAACAAGCCGAACGCTTTCTCCGAAGGAAGAAGGCCGAGAGGAGCCAATCGACGACTAATCCTCCGAACTCGAACTGCGCCTCCCGTGGTAAGGGAAAGGCACCTGCAGCTGCTGTTGATGCTAATCAAACGTCACAACGGCAACCTCGAAGACAGCAGAAGACTTCGGGTTCGAGACTCCAAAAAGAGTATTCCTTCAAGGACGAAGACGTTCCAGCCATCTTCGAATCCCTCCTTGAAAACGACAAGATCAAGCTACCACCTATCGCAAATCAGGAGGAAGCTGATAATACCGCAGATCCAAGGTACTGTACGTACCACAGGAAGGTCCTTCATCCCACCAAGGATTGTTTTGCTCTCAAGAATAGCATCCAAACCTTGGTTGAAGCCGGCATTATATCGCTCAATTAAGTCGAATGAACACTCCGAAGAGTATATGAGTATAAACTGCTTCTCAATCCTCCGACCGGTATAAGAGGTTAAACTGCTCCCTGTTACTCCAATAGGTATATGAGTCTAAACTGTTTCCTACAGTTGACGGGAAGTTCCTGGAGAATTTTATACGTAATATTCTTAAGGATAACCCGATCATACAACCAGATGTAATGATAAACCCAGTTTTGCGAAGAAGCTGGGGGTGGATGATTCATGTAACGGGAAGTTCCCGGAAGAATACTATATGTAATTTTCTTAGGGATAACCCGATCATTGCAAACAAAGTGATAAACACTAAACCCCCATTGTGATTTCCGAACATTCTTTTGCTGAGACGAGGTTCGATCACTTCGTTGGATCAATCTTCCCTCACAAGATTTCCATTGGTGTTTGACAACTCACAGTCTTCCACCATAAAAACCCTCACTGATCAAATTAATTGACAGTGGGTCCACTAAAATTCCTTTCGGTTAAATCCACTCAAACTTTTGATGTATCTGTGCACTCAACACTTCCATTGTTAGAGTCCGGATATAATACTTGGAATTTAGATATCAATCCTTGACGAATTTTCAAACCCCTTCGTGTTAAGTCCTTATAACTTAACACCAAGAATTCCTTCTGAGTGATTTGTACAAGTCAACACTCCTACTATGATTTGTATTCTCACTCTCACTATCTACTTGGTCAAACCTTCCTACAGTTAGGGCCACAACCAAAATCCCCTCTCGATTCCTTTAATGAACGAGAGGCCCATAAATTGAGCGATCAAACCTTCCTACAGTTAGGATCGTCTCAAACCTCTCAGGACCAAAATCCCCTCTCGATTCCTCCAATGAACGAGAGGTCCACTTTCAAATCGAGTGATCAAACCTTCCTATAGTTAGGATCACCTCAAACTCCCGCTTGGTCAAACTTTCCTACAGTTATGGCCAAAACCACAATTCACTCTTGATAAACGAGAAATTCATATTTAGTTCGGTAATCAAACCTTCCGACAGTTAGGATTATCCAAATCTTTTCGATTCTCGGAGTGGAGATCTCACTCTTAGTTTGACCTTTCCGGGTTCTGGGGGTGGAGATCCCACCTCGAGTCTCCTTTCTAACTGGAGATAGAATATAAAATTCTTCCTCTTCAGTGTTGGGAGATAGAATATAAAATTCTTTCTCTCCCATTTTGGGTTCGTCTTCACCCTAAAAGAAGATCGGGAAATAGAATATAAAATTCTTCCTTTCCCACACCAACCTTTTCTAAGAATTTATCAATCTAGGATTCATCCTAGGAAGTTTATCCCGAATCCTAAGCAGGGATAAGTCTGTGCCTAACACGCGCTGCCGATTTAATCTTTCTCCGTAGAAAAAGACACCAGAGTTTGATTCTGGGGTATCCTATCCTGAAACCTAAGCAAGGATAAGTCTGCGCCTAACCCGCGCTGCCGGTTAGTTCTTAACCGTTAAAAAGAACACCCGCCCACATATTCAACATTGTGGCAGGTTGTTATTAATAACACCAAAATCCATGCCTTACACGCGTGGGGAATTTCATCCTGAATCCTAAGAAAGGATATGCCGACACCTGACACGCGTCGCCAGTTTAGTCTTTTACTGTCTAAAAAGATACCAGAACCTGATTCTGGGGACCTTTATCCCGAAGCTTAAGTAGAGATAAGTCAGCGTCTAATACACGTTGCCGGATAGCCTATTCCCATAATAATGGTGAAGTCTACATATTCGAAGTCGTAGCGACAAGTCTAAGGGAGTTCATTCCGTTAGCACAACGTTACATGCGGAACGGATTTAGACAATCCGCATGCCAGCCCGACTCAAACGGTAGTCGGTAAAGGCTAATCAAATTCGTTGAAGGCTGGGGATTAGCCAAAAATCCTAAAGTCAGCGCCTAATACGCGTCGCCGGGTAGCCTATTCCCGTAACAAATGGTAAAGCCTATGTATTCAACATCATAGCACAAAGTCTAAGGGAGTTCATTCCTTTAGCACAACGTCACATGCGGAACGGATTAAAACAATCTGCATGTAAGCCCGATTCAAACGGTAATCGGTAAGAGCACGTCAAATCCGTTGAAGGCTGAGGATTTGCCAAAAATCCTAAGTCAACGTCTCAAACACGTCGCTGTTTAGTCTTTTCACAGGAGAAAGACGAAGTCTACGTATTCAATATCATAGCACTAAAAGAGTTAACTCTTTTAGCTTAACGTTACATGCGGAACGGATTTAGACAATCCGCATGCTAGCCCGACTCAAACGGTAGTCGGTAAAGGCTTATCAAACTCGTTGATGGCTGAGAATTTGCTAAAAATTCTATAAATACGAGTCATTGACGCATCAATTCCGTAGATTGATCTCGTGACTCGAGTATCTGCCACGCTCTAATACCTTAAGAGCCTAAAACTGTGTATACTCCAGCAGACGTACGAGTTTAAACTGTGTCAAACGCCGGACAACGCGTCACAAGGAAGCTCAAACGCCGGCCAATACGTCACAAGGAAGCTCAAACGCCGGACAACGCGTTGCAAACGAAAATTCAACGCCAACAATCGATGGTCAGTTCTATGTTGAAACAACAAACACGAGCTAAAGATCAGAAAATCAGGAATTAGCTTCAAGTTCAAAATTCCGACAAACGGTCAGACAATAAATGCAGCACCGGAACCCTTGCTGACATTCGACAAAGCACCGAATAGCCTGGAGGATTGAAAGAATCAAGAATAGAAGCCATTCCAAGGTCCCGTTACACCGATTGAAGGTTGGGACAATCATATCCAAAGTATTCCAGACTCTTCTATAAAAGAATGAGACTAAAATACTTTGGAGGGGGTATCTGTAGGCGTATAAAACTGCTTATAGGTCCCTTAACACAGCTCGACACGGTGATTCGACAAACCAACTAACCATCGGGCGATGAATCCAAGAATAATCGTTAAACCACAATATCGAAGCCAAGTGAGACGCAACGAAGCGGATTAACGAGGCGACGAGGTTAACGAATCGTACGCAAACAACGGAATACTTCCAATCGCGTACCTAATCAAGCTAACGGGTCGATGAATCAACGAATCATCCAACCGTAGAGTCTACCACATCAATCAAGATCGGGAACGGACTCGAACGAATCAAGATCAAATCAAGATCGGATCCGAACTCAAACTCGAACACCGAAGCGGATTTACTACCAAATCAGGATTCAGATCAACAAATCAGAGTCCAAATCAATAGCGAAACCGGAAGACGGCAAAACGACAAACGCCTGGAGGGCTCGGTCAAAACCGAGCCACTCCCAGGTGGCTCAGCCAAAGGCAAGCCACCTAGGTGGCTCGGCCAGAACCGAGCCACCAGAAGGTGGCTCGGTGCCTCGGCCACCTGTGCCAAGGCACAGATTTGAGTGCCTATAAATAGGCTAGGGGGCTCATTGTTCAGGGGATGGAATTTTTTGGAGGCGAAGCTCTGCTGAATTCAGATCTGAACCTCAGAGTTTTTGAAGCTTGAAGACTTGAACTTTCAGATCCGGTGCTCGGTGATCATCCACGTCAAATAAGGCAGGAGTTCGAGAGGGATCGGATCTGAGATCTACACGATCATCCTCCGGATCAAAACTTGGTTTTTGATCCCGAGAAGAGTATCGATTTCGCTTGGTCGATTTTGATTACTTCGGGCTATTATTTCCTTGGTAAAATAGTACCCCCGGCTGTTATTTCCTTCGTAAAATAGCACCCGTCATATCGTGTAGATCCGACCGGATCGAGATCGCGCGGTGGTCCACGGATTAACCCCGGCGCAGGCAAAGAACCCACAAAAGCAAGAGACCGCAAAACAGGATCTTGCGATTTGTTCAGGAAAGTTGTAATTTTTATTTTTCTTTGATTTCATTGTAACCGGATCTTTTGTAATCGAAAAAAAATTACTCGAGAGAACAATGAATTCAATGAAGAAAGCAATTTTCCCCGCGAACAGCCGTGAAGTGGATAATGCGGTACTTGAGGGGAACAACGAACAAGTCACTATGTTTCAGGAGGAAGGAGTTGGTGCTGCAGGGATACGTAGATGCGAACTTCGCCGGTGATCATAATACGAGGTGAAGCACCACGGGGTATGTTTATACCTTAGCGTCGACAGCAGTGAGCTGGGTCTCACGTCTGCAGAATATTGTGACTTTGTCTACAACCGAGGCTGAGTATGTCACGGTAACTGAAGCAAGCAAGGAGATGATCTGGTTGAACGGGTGTTAGGAAGAGTTGGATCTGAAGCAAGGGAGAGGAGTTCTTTATTGTGATAGCCAGAGCGCTATACATATTGCCAAGAATCTAGTATATCATGCCAGAACGAAGCATATCAACGTAAAATACCATTTTATACGTTCGCTAGTTGAAGACGAAAAGTTACATTTGATGAATATTTTAGGGAGTCAAAATCCGGCGAACATGTTGACGAATGCAGACACCATTGAGAAACTAGAGTTGTGCGTAACTTCAGTTGGCCTTCACGAGTAGAAGACGAAGGCGGAGCCACAGTACGAGGATCGGCGGGATATTGTTGATTGAAGAAATGTTTTTCTGGTGAGGAGAATATACATGCGAAGAAGGGGAGAGTTTGGGTGAGCTCACTGATGGCACTTTAGTCTCAAAGTGGGAGATTATTAGTCTAAAGTGTAGACCCAAAGTCGAAGCCGAAGCTGGAATCAAGAAGACGAAGAAAAAAATCGAGAAAATATGAGGAGGCCTGTACGGTCGACCGCGGCGGTCGACCGCGAACGTGCACAGAGCTGGTTAGAATCTGGAGCTGAAGGCGGTCGACCGCACAAATCTCTGTAATGAATTTTGGTCTCGGGTTTTGGTTCGGTCGACCGCCGCGGTCGACCGTGGATACCATATAGGATTTTTTGGGCTCTGTCGTTTGATACGGTCGACCGCCGCGGTCAACCGCGATACCTGAGCGGTCGACCGTCACGGTCGACCGCAACGCAGTCAGCCAGTTTTCTTATCTGTTTTG
Source organism: Asparagus kiusianus (assembly GCA_022839385.1). NCBI lineage: Eukaryota > Viridiplantae > Streptophyta > Magnoliopsida > Asparagales > Asparagaceae > Asparagus > Asparagus kiusianus. Next base: position 578,028 of record BQKN01065176.1, read on the forward strand.
GATTCTGTTTCTTCCAGGACTCTATATATACCTAAACGTATTTAATGCTTGAAAGAACACGAAAAAGAGAGCTTTTGACTGTAGAAGAGAGAGAATCTTAGAGAGATAAAACTCTAGTTTGAGAGCTTGTATTTCTTCTTCAATTAATAAAAGAATTGTGTGGTGTGGCCCCCGAGGACGTAGGCACACGTTTGTCAAACCTCGTTAAATCTGGTGTGTTCATCTCCTTTACTCTTTTACAAGTTTTGATCTAATTTGTGGTGAATTTCCTACTTTCCTATTTTCAACACAATGTCCGGAAGGGCAAGGGTTCGATTGATTGTTTCGAATCCCCAACAAGAGCATGTTTGGCAACTGGTCAAAATCAGACATTGTTTCTCAGTAATATCTTACATCGAGTTTCTAACTTTTAGTTATTTTACACACAGACCATTTAGTGATTCCGGTTCATTAGTTAATGATGTAACAAAACACTTCAAAAGAATTAATTTGATCAAATGGAACAAACACTTTTATAATGATTACAACTAGTTAAACCCTCATTCAGAAGGCTAAAAGAAATCTTATTGAGGCAGGTTAATATTTATTTCCCTAGAGGTGAGGAATGGAACTTTCAGAAAGAAAAAAAAAATAGGGTAAACTAATTTAGGATATTTATGACAACCTTGTTGAACCCTTTTTATTTGCGAACACAACATAATGAGCCCGTCATTTTGAATATCGAAGTCAAACTGAAAAAATTATTATTTAACGCCGTCCACACGGTCAACGGAACCCACCTTTCTCCATGACCCTTGATCCTTCTGTCGACAGTTTTGGCACAGCGCAAGGAGCGTACTTTAAGATAAAAGAATGATAAGAACAAAGCAGAAATAGATTTGAGAACTTCAATGCTCTAAATTAGCTCCACAATTTCACCTCTCATTCTCCACACGGCACAATTGCATGCTATCATGCCTCTTCGAAAATGAAAAAGTTAAAAGAGGGAAAGAACCAACGCAGACAAACCACATGAAAAGATGCAAAGAGCTACGTCAAAAGAGACCACAACGACGACAGACACCACATAGCCAAAAACCCTTCATGTCTTGATCCCCATTTGCCAAGACATGTGGAATTTCTTCCCCAGTGGCAACTCAAGCCCTCCAACCTCCACCACCATCCCCTTCCTCTTATTCCCTCCCTCCAACTTCTCCTCATCCTTCACGCTCTCCCCCTCACCAACATAAACCCTACTCATCTCCTTCATCACCTCCCCGTCCACTTCCATTGTCAGTCCACTTCCCACTCCCCCCAACCCCAAAACCCTCACCTTCTCGATCACCAAACCCTTCTCCATACTAAACTTCCCCATCTCCACTTCCGACCACACTTCCACACTCTTCCCCCCCTTCACCCTTGCCCGGAACTCGACGTAAGTCGCCTCCCCTTCGACTAGCCTCATCTCCGGCCTCTCATCATCGTCGACATACAACTCCCCCCTCGCCTCCGCCTCCATCGCCTCCATTGGGAACGCCACCACCAGCGTGAAAGGTGTAGTCCTCGCCTCCTTTGATATCATCCCTCCCTGTTGCATCGGGAGTATCGTGTTCTGGTACACGTGCACGTTCACCTCGTTGAGCGGCGCGTCAAGCGAAACTAGTCGTGCATCTTTTGATATCACTGCCTTCGTCACGTCGAAGAGATTGTACCATGTACCCGGAGGGAACATCGCGTCCACCTTTGTCGCCCCTTGCTTGAGCACGGGCGACACCATTACGCTCCTACCGAGCAAGAACTGCGTGCTCAACCCGTAGCTCTCGGTGAAGGTCGGGAACGAGAAGAACACCGGACGAGCCATTGGTGCGCCTGTGAGATGTGCCTCATAGTTCAACGTGTAGAGATATGGTAGCAATTTGTATCGAAGACCTAGTGCGTTACGAGCAGACTTCGCGACAGACTCCCACTGATAGAGCTCTTGCCTCGGCGATGCGAAATTGGCATGATCCCTCGAAAATGGATAGAACGCACCTAGCTCGATCCAACGATTGCATAGCTCTTCAGTAGGCGCTGGGTAGAATCCACATATGTCTGCGCCGACCATCGGCATACCGAAAATACCAAAATTGAGGACCGTCGATATTGAATACCGAAGATCTTCCCACGTACCCTTGTTATCGCCTGTCCAATGTGCAGCATAGGCACCGGATCCCACGAACGTTGATCGAGTCAAGATGAACGGCCTTTTCCCTTCGAGCCCTAGAAGGGCCTTGCGTGTGGCTACAGCTTGCGATAATCCATACAAGCTATGTGCGTTGTACTCCATCACGCCATTATAGTGCGTCGCGCTCGCCGCTATAGTCTTGAACCCTAATGGAGCAGACATCCCCGATGCATTGATCTTGTACGGAGGCTCGTCCCATCGCGTGTTTGTTATGTTGGTGCAATCGAGGCAGCAAAGCCATGGTTCCGTTGAGTTCGGGTCAGGGCACAAATGTGTAGTCGGTATTGCACACTTGCCCGTACAAAAGTTTGAGGCCTCGTTCATGTCAATCCACAGCCCATCAACAGGGACTAGCTTATGAAAACGGGTAATCTCGTCGATCCACCATGAAACTCCGTTAGGGTTTAGGTAGTCGGGGAAGTAGACGGGACCAGGCCAGACCTGGGCGAGGTAGGGTTCTCCTTCATACTTAATGAAGACATCTTTGGCCATTCCTCGGTTGAAGACGCCATAGGTGGAATTTACAGCGATGCCAGGGTCAATGAGGACGATGTATTTCATGCCACGGGCGTGGACCTTGTCGATAAACGAGAGGAGTTTTGGGCGAGGGTAGTTGACAGGGTCAAGGGTGAAATCTTTGGCGGCGTCCATGTGATCGTCATCGTTCCAGATGACATCGAGGGGGATTTGGGCAGCAGCGTAGCCTTCCACGACGGCTTCGACGACTGAGACATTCTTGTACCCCCAGCGGCATTGGTGAAATCCTGCAGAGCGGAAGTCATGACAATGGAAAATTAAAATATGATGAACAAATTTATGAATAAGGTGATCAATATTAAGATCCTTAAATTTGTGTGATTTTGAGTAACATTTGTTTGAACAGATACGTTTTCGTGTCCTTGAACAAATTTATAAATACTTTGGTAGTAATGAATTGAAATTTATAATAAAAGAGAAAAGATATGGGGACGTACCAGATTCATTTGATTTTGCACTCAATGCAAGAAAAGATTATGTCTAGTTAAATGCCCGCAATGGGTAACGCCTTATTTTCAAAGAACAGGCATATACACCAGAAAACAAGATTATGTTTTGTGATAATTATGTACGCTAAATTTCAGACCCTGCCGGGGGGG
>BQKN01065176.1:581466-617851 GCA_022839385.1 Asparagus kiusianus
GCTTTCTGAAATTTAGCCAATTATCTATTATAAATTGTAATCAATAATTTAGTTATAGTAAGTCAAAATAGAACAAACAAAAGTTGTTCATAAAAGATACGGAGAAGAATAGGATTCATTTCAGGTTGTTTGGTTTTATTTACTCTCTTTTACGACTTGAATTCATCGGAGGTTTGGAGCAGAAAGGTTTCATGAAAATACTAACGCCGCGGAGCTTTTTGTGAACGTGGGGGCCACGAGCGGGAGGCAAAGCGCGTGGGGGCCACACCAACAAACACGCCCACGAGCGCGGAAGCGGCAAGCCCAATGTGGCCCACCCAAGAAATCCATGCGATCTGTTATAAATACCCGAATAGCTTCTAGGGTTTTCTGTGGGGGAAAAAACGTTGAGGAAAAAATAGAGGGTTTTGGCGACGGCTAAAGAGTTTTCAGCTCTGAGATCTTGAGGAGAAAGGTGAGAGCTGTAGAGAGATTTTACAAAAGAGGTCAATTTTTTTTGGGATAAAAATCAAAGTTTCTTTCTTTGTGACGAGCTTGTGGGTTGTACAAATCGTCAGTGTTCTTCTCATAGTGGAATCTCCCATCCCCCCTCTTGTGGACGTAGGCAAATTTGCCGAACCACGTAAATCTCGTGTCTTTACTGTTTTTTTTTTGTGTTTGGCTATTGCTTGTAGATTTCCTCGACAAGTCAGTCCTAGAACTGATGAGAGTAAGAGTGCATATTTCACTTTGTTGAGATATTTTACTTTCTATTCTTGTTTTCTTTGTGAAACAGAAATATAGAGGTTGGCTTGAGCTTTTTTGAAAACCAAAGTCAGGACTTTCTCTCAGGTTATATCGTTTCTACGACGTGAGGACGTGACTCTACGCCCAACAATTGGTATCAGAACTGTTATTCAGATTGGGAGTGGTGTAGCTCTGATTTGAGGTGGTGCTCGATAATTTCCTAAGAGAAACGGATTTATTAATACAAACGGAGGATGACACCAACTACCAAAACAATTAAAGTTAGAAAGTACAAGATCAAAAAATTCAATGGGAAGAATGATTTTTTCTATTGAATGATGCAGATGAAAAACTCGTTGATTTCGTAAAATTGCACAAAGCTTTGGCTGAAAAAGAGAAGAAGCATAAGGAAATGTCTAATGAGGATTAGAGGAGCTGGATCTGGAAGCACGGGCGTCGATTATCCTTTGCCTTAAAAGGGATGTAACTTTCTTGGTGGATAGAGATGAAACGGCTGTGGACGTGTAGTCGAAGTTAGAAAGCATCTTCATGACGAAGAGTCTAACGAACCGGATCTATTTGACCAAATAAGAAGTGATTTACTACCTACAGAAACATTGATGGTGAAACCGTATTGATAGGGAATAACCATGCTTGTAAAACGGTGGGGCTAAGTAATATCAAGATCAAGATGCATGATGGAGTGGTCCGAACCTTAACGGATGTGGGGCACGCTCCCAACTTACGAAAAAATCTTATCTTAGTTGGTGAATTAGACTCCGGTGGTTGTAGAATTGTTACAGAGAACAGAGTGAAGAAGGTTGTTCGGGGTTCCCTAGTAGTGATGAAAGATGTTCGTCACGGTAATTTATACACTCTCACAGGTACGACAGTAACGAGAGATGTAGCGGTTAGAACTGAAGGAAGTGATGGAGACCCATGTGAGCACACACGGTTATGACATAGACGGCTTGAGCATATATCAGAGAAGGGTCTAGTTCTGCTTGGTAAGAAGGGTTTGCTGAAGAATCTGAAGAAACCTTACATGAACTTTTACGAGGATTGTATGTAAGGAAATGCGCACAGGATTCAATTTTTGAGAAGCAAGTCTAAGAGCAGGGGATACTAGATTATGTGCACACGGATGTTTGGGATCCGACTTAAACAATTTTCAAAGGGGCTCCAGATATTTCGTCTCGTTCATATATGATTATTCGATGTATGCTTGGATTTATTTTCTAAAACATAAAAATGAGGTGTTCGAGAAATTCAAGAAGTGGAAGGCAATGGTTGAGAACAGGACAGGAAAAAAATTGAAGACACTTAGATCTGACAACGGTACAGAATACGCAGATGGTGCATTTAAGGAGTTCTGTGATTATGAGGGCATTGTTTGACATTGGACAATCAGGTCAACACCACAGCAAAACGGGGTCACGGAGAGACTGAACCGAACATTGCGGGAGAAAGCAATGAGTATGCGATCTTATGCTGGAATGGGCAAGGAATGGTGGGCAGAAGCGGTGGCTACAACTTGTTATATTATGAACCGTTCTCCACATTCTACACTGGATGGTGATACACCCTATAGGGTGTGGTCAGGGGAACATGCAAATTATGAGAGGCTTAAAATTTTCGGATGTACTACCTATTATCACGTCAACGAGGAAAAGCTTGACGCCAAGGCCAAGAAGACTATATTCTTAGGGTATGCAAAGAGTGTAAAAGGAAACCGTCTTTGGTGTACAGAAGATTCAAAGGTCATGATCAACAGGGATATTATATTTGATGAGAAATCCATGATTGCTAAGATGCCCAAGGATGATGGTGTTAGGACTGTTGGGACTTCAAAGTCCCAGGTTATTGAGATAGAACCTAACGACCAACCAGGTTCTAGTCATGTTCAAGTAGGAAATCAGGTAGATGATGAGCTTAAGCAGGAGGAGGCTCAGCAGGAGAATACACAAGCACTACAACAACAGCTCGAGGATAGGTTGGTTTCTACTAGGCCAAAACGAGCATACAAGCAGGTACTAAAGCTGGGGCTGATCAACCCCTGAAGCATTATAGGCAGGTTAATTTAGTGGAATACGCACTCTCGGTGGAGGAAGATGAGCAGGTCTCCTTCAAGAAAGCTATTCGGGACAAGGATAGTGACAGTTGGTTGGCTGCGATGGAGGAGGAGATAGAATCTCTTCGGAAGAACCAAACATGGAAGGTGGTCCTATTGCCCGTAGGAAGAAAAGCTAGTGGTTGTAAGTGGGTGTATAAGAGAAAGGAAGACCCTTCAGAGCTCGGTGGTACAAAGTACAAAGCGAGGCTAGTGGCTAAAGGGTTTGCACAAAGAGAGAATGTAGATTACAATAAGATCTTTTATCCGGTGGTGAAACACATTTCTATTCGGGTGCTATTGAGTATTATTGCTCATGGTGATCTTGAGCTAGAACAACTCGATGTAAAGACAGTCTTCTTGCACGGAGACTTGGATGAAGAGATCTACATGCATCAACCTGAGGGCTACAAGGTTGAGGATAAGGAGAATCATCTGTGTCGCTTGAGGAAGTCACTCCATGGAGTGAAGCAATCTTTTCGGCAGTGGTACAAACGATTTGACTCCTTCGTGCTCAAGCATGAGTTTTTCTGAAGCGATTATGATTATTGTGTTTACATTCGGAAGCTTTGTGGAGGTGATTATATCTATCTTCTTTTGTATGTAGATGACATGTTTATTGCTTCTAAGAACATGGTGAAGATAGATAAAATCTCAACTTGATAAAGAGTTCGAGATGAAGGACATGGATGCTGTAAGGAAAATACTAGGTATGAAGATTAGAGAGAGCGGACGAATTGGCGATTGTTCTTGAGTCGGAAGGGCTACATAGAGCGGGTGATCGCAAGGTTCGGGATGCAAAGTGCTAAGTCGATGGTGACTCCATTAGCTCTACACTTCAGGCTTTCAGGTAAACAATCTCCCACTACAGCGAAAGAAAATGAACACATGGAGCGTGTTCCTTATGCTAGTGCAGTTAGCAGTTTGATGTACGTCATGGTGTGTACACGCCCAGATATTTCACAGGCGGTCAGTGTGGTCAGCAGATTCATGACAAATCCGGGAAAGGCATATTAGGAAACGGTAAAGTGGGTCCTGAAGTACTTGAAGGGTACCGTTGATACGAGTCTGTGTTTTGATGGAGATACGTGTCAGATAAATGGGTTTGTTGACTCAGATTATGCGAGGATCTAGGTAGACTGTGATCTACTACTGGTTATGTATTCATGATACATAGGGTTCCAGTTAGTTAACAATCGATATTGCAGGCTACAGTGGTACTTTCTACTACAGAGGCCGAATACATGACCATGACGGAGGGAGTAAATGAAACATTGTGGTTGCGGGGTCTTCTAGACGATTTGGGGATGAGCAGGAGAATGTGAACTTGTGGTGCGACAGTCAGAGTGCGATTCACTTGGCGAAGAATCAAGTTCATCATGCTCGTACCAAACATTTCGATGTCAGGTATCATTTCGTGCGGGATGTCATAGAGAAAGGCGATATTTCTCTCATGAATGTGCACACGAATGATAATCCCGCAAACATGTTAACCAAGGTGGTCATAGGTAGCAAGTTTAAGCATTGCTTGGACTTGCTTCATATCAGCCCGTGTTGAACTGCCCAAGAGGGCATGGCCCTTCGGGATGGTGATGGGGTGAGGTGAAAATAATTATATAGAGAACAATAACAGAACTACGATTAGCTTGATCCCGGTAGAGGGTACGTAGGCAGTCGCGGTATAGTGACGCAGCTGGTTTTGACCTGGTTTTGGCCTGGTTTGACCTGGTATGGTGTTTCAGATCTATCTCTGGTGATGTTCGCGGTGTTCTTCTGATGTTCGTCCAAAATTTGAAGGTTTATCAAATGATGTACGATGTAAAAAATTATGAATGGGGGGCACGAGCGGGAGGCAAAGCGCGAGCGGGAGGCAAAGCGCATAGGGGCCACACCCACGAACGCGCCCACGAGCGGAAGCGACAAGCCCAGTGCGGCCCACCCAAGAAATCCATGTGATCTGTTATAAATACCCGAATAGCTTCTAGGATTTTCTGCGGAAAAAAAACGCAGAGGAAAAATAGAGGGTTTTGGCGGCGGCTAAAGAGTTTTCAGATCTGAGATCTTGAGAAGAAATGTGAGAGCTTTAGAGAGATTTTACAAGAAAGGTCAATTTCTTTTGGATAAAAATCAAATTTTCTTTCTTTGTGACGAGCTTGTGGGTTGTATAAGCCGTCGGTGTTCTCCTCATAGTGGAATCTCCGCTCCCCCCTCCCGTGGACGTAGGCAAGTTTGCCGAACCACATAAATCTCGTGTCTTTACTGTTTTTTTGGGTGTTTGGCTATTGCTTGTAGATTCCCTCGACAAGTCAGTCCTAGAACTGATGAGAGGAAGAGTGTATATTTCACTTTGTTGAGATATTTCACTTTCTATTCTTATTTTCGTTGTGAAACGGGAATATAGAGGTTGGCTTGAGCTTTTGTGAAAACAAAAGTCAGGGCTTTCTCTCAGGCTATATCGCTTCCGCGGCGTGAGGACGTGACTCTACGCCCAACACTTTTCAAGACCTTTTTTACATAAATTATCAAAGCAATCAAACATAGGAAATGTAAACTTTGTTTGGTTTGAGATTTCCAAAGCTACTATGAAAAGCATAGTAGCTTATTTCATCTTTTACCATGCGAACAAAACAGCCTATAGTGTTAGAAATTCTCACTTGTTTTTGAATATGTACTCTTGGATAGACACAATCACCTAGCTAGGACGCAAAAATTGTACTGTCCTGCCTATGTCAAACTATCTATAATAAAAAAAATTAAGATGCATAAGGGACCATGACCATGAAGATAAGCTCCCCAACTCATCAACTGTCCTTCTTTATGGAGAGCCAAGATGGCCCATACTAGGTTCATGCCCACCAAATGATATAGTTTATAAGCCCTTAGGACTAACTTAGATGGATTTCCTATTGACAAGAAATTATGAACTCTTAGAGTTAAAGTTTCCATGAATCCTTCACAAGTTTGTAGGAAGATAGACTTTGTAATAAATCTTGTATTGGAGGAAGTGGAGAAACCATTTCCTCAATCAGAATCCTCTATCATATTTAAAATAAATATAAATAAGCCTCCCATATCCTTATAATTTATGTTAAGCAGGTCACTCATTCGAATATGTTATTTTTAACCCTGAATAAATTTAACATTTAGATCCTAAATTTAAATTAAATTACCTACATATATTATAGGACGGTGGATCCAAATCCAGCTTCTACATCACATTAAAGAAAAGACATGGCCCCCAAACCATCCTCCACCATTAAGAGTTACAAATCTAGCCCATTAAAAGAGAGAGAAAAAACACAACATCCATTCAATTATCAACTAGATTCAAAGTCATCCTTCAAAGTATTACGTGCAAAGAAATACATGCATAAACCCCACAAATTCACAATTCAATTTCATGAAAAGAAACATAAACATAGAGAAAGAGATTAAATTACCACATTAGATTCAAGGGTTAATTGCATCTATGTTATTTTCTTTGTTGCAGATACACCATCTATGTTATTTTTTTAACTCTTTCACCCTTAGTGAAATTTTGACATGTATTGCCCTTACATGAAATTAGTGAATCTATCTGAGAGTAGAGTCAAAAAAAATTACATATCAATCATATGCATGGAAATAAATGCATGAACACGGAGAGAGAAAGATCAAAGAGAAGTTACCTAAAGCCCAATAAGGCATAGGAGCAGGGCGACCGATCAAAGAAGTATACTGCTCAACAACATCCAAAGGTTTCGAACCCGAAAAGAAGTAGAAATCCAGAACCCCTCCAATAACCTTGTAACTCAGAGAGTCTCCTCTATAGAAAACATCCATCCCATTGCTGTTAAGCAACAAAACTCCATGAGCAAATGGGCCGCCATTCAAATTCCTCAAGTCCATGTAGACAGGATGTGACCCATAAAGATCCGTATTAAGATTAATTGCTGATATATCGGTTGTATATAGAGTGTAAGGATCATTTGGCCTTAATTTGATTCCTCCAGGTTGAGTGTTTTCTCCAAGTCCATATAATGAAGCAGTCTTCGGCAATTGAGTAGATATCTCCAAGTACTGATCTTTGAACACCAAGCTATTGAATTTGTCCTTGGATTCTGTGCTTGTGTTGAAGAGAGTATCACCATTTAATTTTCTTTTGACTGAGAAACTAAAAGGGTCCGATATGTAACTGAATATGAGCTCATTGCCCGAGTACTCTGAGGATGTGAAGGGGGAGGGTTTAGCTTTGTTGGAGGGTTTTAATGGAGGAGCTTGCTCTCTTTGAAGTAAGTTTGAGGGGACCTCCCATCTTTCTTTCTCTGCATCAGTTATGTGAACCCTTAAGCGTTCGTTTGTCTCATGCCTAGAGATCAATTGTTGAGTTAGTATAGTTTACATGTGCATTTGTTATAAATAAGGGGCATATGAGATTAAGAATTGGGTACATTTTAAAAAAATGAAGCTTGGGATGGTTTACCCAAAACATCAATGACATCAAAAATTAGAGCAAAACCGTTCATTTTGGGGAGTTTCACAATAAGTCTTTCTAAATTTTCAAAGTTTCATAAACTGAAATACCCTCTAACGGTAATCCAAGAAATTAATGGTAGCGGCTCTTGCTTTACTATGTACGGCCATACATGGATGTTGTTAAGATGGAAAGAAGTAGCTTCTGAGCTTGTGTGTTTCAGCATGTTAGAAGAGAGAATAATTGTGTGGTTAGCGAACAAGGGATTATCTCTTTTGAATGCCATGTACTGGCATGAGCAAGCCCCCTCGGTATATTTTCAACATGCTTCAGAATGATGTAATGTCTATTTAAATGCAATGAAAAGTTCTTTTTCATCAAAAAATAAACATAAAAATAAATAGTCTTCCTCAAAACCATAAAACAATTCCCATAATTTTTTTATCCTTTCCTTCTATCCTCTCTTTCCCGATAAACCCTAGAACAGAGTTCACCCTAAAGTTCAGGTGAAAATTTAGGATGCTCTGTGAACCTCTCCAAAGTTTAAGAGGTTTTCTCTAATGTCTAAAGTTTAGGGGAGTTTGTGCAAGTACCTCAAAGTTCAATGGGGGTTTTGTGAAACTTACCCTAAGCACTAGTCCATTTTGATAAAAGATTCACTATGTTTGATGAACATTATACAAGAATGTATGTCTATTTGACACAGACCAATGCCAATTTTATCTACTCTCCAAAAATATTATATCATATACTCATCCAATCCTTAGAAAGTTTGTGTAGACAGAAGTAATTTTAATAATGGCAATATAATTTAAGCAACTAGTTCAAGTACAAGATGCGATCGATTTCCCTAGAATACCAAAATAGAAATAACATGGGCATGTGAAATATTCACCATGATGATAGTTGTTGATTCCAATAATGAGTTGTTCTTATCAGCAACAGAGCATTATCCTCAAAAAGATGTAACTTTAAGACAGGCTGCTGATTAATGATTAGGGTAAGTATAATTTTGTCCAAAAAAACAAAATCGCATCATGTTCAACAATTACCACAATTAGGACAGTTTTGTTCTACCATCATGAGTAATGCATATGAAGTTCATCAACATGGGTCATTCCAAATGCTCATAAAAAATGCATAAAACTGTTAGAAAAAACAAAAATAATAATAAAAGTGTCAAAAAGATAACTTTTTTTTCATAAAGAGGGGGTCTTTTTTCCTTGAAACATTCTTAATTTATAAATGCTTACTTGATAAAAAGCCTCAGATGAGGAATATCAGGGCCATAAACTTTAGAACTCTGTTTCAGTTTAAGATATCCTATCAATCCTCCATCTGGGTGTTCTTCAATTGACACTAGGCTGTATGAAGACCCAATCTTTTGAGAGGAAACACAAACAAAAACACAGAGAGAAAGAGAGAACAAGAGAAGAAGACTAGTAGAGAGAGAACCCATTTTCTTTCCACTATGCTCTCTCTCTCTCTCTCTAGAGAGTCTGAGCACTCTGGACACTATGGGAGTAGTACAATAGAGAGCAGTCGATATAATAGAGATTAGAGAGAAAAAATTTGAGATTTGAGAGTGAGTCATCAGCATCATCAGCCCTTGCATGTGAAGAACAAGGGGACGGGGCTTCGCATGTGATTCTGTCTTTTTGAGGGGCCCATTCGAAATAAAATCGGCTTTTCTGTTTTTTGGGTGAGTTAGCTTTTATTTGTAGGTTTTGTACATTATGTTACCATCATTATGAGAAACTTAAGTAGGTGACATTTTATGAGGGTCCATCAATGTTGTTGTTCCTTTTGATTTTATTGGGTAGAAAAAAGGCCATGTGTGTTTTTGTAGGCATGCAGAGTCATTTATCGGCCACGGTCGACGACTTTTGGCTTTTGTTATCCTTCAATTGAGGCTTGTTTTATGGTATTGTTTAAAGTCTTTTTTTAAATTTTCTTTTTCCCCCCTTTTCCGGTGAGGGAACTTTCCAACGATATTAGGGTATCTCCAACCATACCCTCCAAATTTCACCCTCCAAATTAGAATATTCTAGGAATATTCCAATTTTGAGGGTGAAATTTGGAGGGTTGCTCCAACCCACACTCTCCAAATGTTTTTATTTTTATTTTTTTGTCAAAAAAGTCATATAAATTAAATAATGTTGGATATAGTTTACGTTAATAATTTTATTGTTGATAATTTATTTAGGAAAAAAATTTATAGCATTATAAAGGTGTCGATGAGAGCTTTAAAATGAACCCAATATTAATACTGCAATACAACATATTAAAAAAGAAGAAATTCTGAAATAACAGTGAAAGCATACATCGATAGAATAAAAAAGCAAATATTGTAATTTATGCTTGTATTTTCTTATGGAGCAAGTTAAATAGATCCCCGTATTTAAAATTTCATGTCTGATACTTATTTATTTAATTTAAAAATTAATAATTTTATAATAATACTAAAATAAATTAATCTTAGTTTCATTTTAAAGATCTCAACTAGCCATTTCCAAATATATAATGATTTCAAATATTAGATTAATAATTTTTTAACTATATTTATTTGAAATTAAACATCTAATTTAAATTACTAAGAATGATGGCAAAGTAGTCATTTTTAAGAAATCAAATAGTTTAAAATGGCAAAATTGTAATTAATAAATTATGAATAGTGTTATGGAGAGACCCTCCATTTTTTCTTCTCACCCTCCAAATTTGGAGGGTCAAATTTGGAGAGTGGTTGGAGAGGTTCCACTCTCCAAATTTGGAGATTTTGGAGATATGAAGGGTGGTTGGAGATGGTCTTATGGGTATCAAACCTCCAAACGTGGCTAAGAAACACCACCTCCCCCTACCCCCAATGCATAGAGCCTCGAGTGTTTGAAGAAATTAAATTCTCGTGAGTGCTCCTCGAAAGAGTCGAACATGAGGCATTAGAATGTTACTCATATGCAGCTTGAGTGTTGCTACGGGGATCCCAAAATAGGGGACAGAACACTGGGGTCCTCACCTGTGTATCACGGGACAGTGTGTGACACCTCACATGTCCCACTTAGGGATGCGACACCTCACATGTCCTCATATGAATAGTGGATCACGGGATAGGGATGCGACACCTTACCTGTCTCACTCAGGGATGCGACACCTCACATGTCCTCATATCGAATACTAGGGGTCCTCATATGAACAGTGCATCACAGGACAGGGATGCGACACCTCACATGTCCCACTCAGGGTCCTTGAGGCATTTTTCATGCAGCTTATCAACTTGGCTAGACCCTCTTAGATAAAGTTTCTGTTTTAATTATATTATAGTTTTTACTTTTTTTTTTTTTTGGATAGTAAGAGACTTCATTGAAAATCAAGCAACGTCCAAAGATGCCCAACAGACCACATAAATCTGGAAAATTAAATAACTAGAAACATGTCTTCTGACGGGTTAATCCGTTCTTTGCTAAGTCATGGGGCTAACATATTGCGCTCACGTCGAGTACGAGAAAAGCGCACGTAATCAAGACTATCAACCTTCATATGCATTTCTTCTAGTGCACGATCACAGTAAGCTAGATTTAGCGGTGTCGCTTTTAACTCTTGAATAACCTCCAGAGCATCGGACTCCATTATTATGACCCTTTGATCGCCTCTACCCTATTTTGACCGTGCTAATTTAATGATTATTACTTTATTAGTATGACAAGGTCTAGCAAGGTATCAACCTTCTTGCATCACCATCAATTCAATAAAACCTATCTTGTGACAGATCTGTTTAATGCTAGCATTTAAGTAAGACAATACATTGCTCGGTTGTTTAGATATTAGTCTCCAAATCATTAAAATTGCTATTAGGTCCCCAAGTCCCTACACACACCCCAAATCCCCAAATATCTTATTAAATTGGGGGATATTTCTTTTTTTTTTGGGAGCGCAATTCCAATTGGTATCCTTTTTAATACAAAGCGCGAGTATATATATTATATACTATATGAGCGAGAAAACGATTTTGTTGTTGATTTTAGAGGGCGATAAAAATTATCAGAAGATGATACAACACCTAGCATGATAATTACTCATCCATAGTTAACCATTGATACAATCATTGGTAGCATATTAAATAGAGCAATTTCAGACATCTTATATTATTGGGAGAACTAACATCAATATCAGTTGGAAGGACTAATCCCAAAATATGAAAGACTCCTATTTTGTCAAACTGACACTTTGTTGAATTTTCTGTATAACTTAAATAACACGAAGGTTAGAATTATTTTATGGTTGTTTTAATACAAGCAAACAAATCAATTATTTACAACTTACAAACGTACGACGAAGAGATAATTAAAATTAAACAGAGACGAATAGTGCCAAACATCTCAGTTCCCACGTAGGACGGCCATATATTTTGGAATCATTTGATCTTCAGATCCCTAAAATTGCGCTCTGTTCCCATTAGCTCATCTTGGTACGATCCACGTGGCAGAGGAATGCGTGTTCGTACATCGCGACAGCAGCCGTGATTTATTCTCATCCGTCCGATTGGGGTATTTATGGTGAGATTTGCAAGAGGATGTTTGGAATATTTCGGTTCTATAAAGATTTAATCAATTTAAATTTTTTTTTTCTTGATCATGATATAATAGAATATCTTACAGTATAATCGGTGCTACGTACAATTATTTTCTTTTAACTAATAAGTAATTAAGTATATACACTTCAGATCATGTACCCTCTTTGGGACGCTAAATTAAGAAATATTCATAAATTATAAATTGAGAGAGACATTTTAAAAACACATATGAAAGACGTTTGGAAACTTGCGTAACGCATGGTAGAAGATTCGGAGACAAGGAGAGTATATAAGATAGTGGATTGGGAGAGAACCAAGTAAGTTGGCTTGTAATATGGCACAAATTTATACCTCATTTTTTTCAAATACATTTGAGTATTTGTACCCGTTTCTAGCAAATAACGTCTCGTTTGGTAAGAGAGGATGAACTCAAATGAGAATGGAATGGAAGAATGAATAGAATAGAATTAATGTGAGAATGGAATAGTCATTCTCATTCTCACGTTTGGGTGTAATTTATAAAATAAAGTGGGAATGGACGTATTTTAAAATTATATATTTTATTGATTCTCATTTAAATAGGAATGTTTATTTCCTATCATTTCATTGGAAATGCTCATTCCCACATAAAATGAGAATTGATGAGAAGTGAGAATGAGCATTTCAACTTCAATAAGATTGTGTGTTTGGTAGGAAGTAATGAGAAGTGAGAATGACCATTCCATTCCACCACATTCCCCGGTACCAAACGAGCCCTAAAAGTTTTAGATAATTTTTCTTTTGGAACATATTCGTGCGAAGTGGGATAATAACCAAATGGCATGTTGGATGGAGGGTAGAGAAGGGAAGGGGAATGGAAATTTTGGTTTACTTATGTTTGGGGGTTTCATTTAGAACGGGTAGAGGAGGGGAATGAAGGGAAAAATTGAACTAAAATCTTACCCCCAGATTGGGAGGTAAAGAAGGGGAAGGGAAGGAAGGGAAAATTTTTCTCTTCCTTCCATTCCCTTAGGCATCTCCCAAACACACCAAAAGTAGAACAATTTTTTACTGTTGAGATATTTTAATAAGACAAATAGGAACAATTTTGTGAAGCGAGGTATTTAGATAAAATATTGTGGGATAAACTTTTACAAACAAGAAGTATATATTTATGCATTTTGAGGGTATAAATACTATTTATGTATTTTAAACTTACAATTATTGATTGATAATATTTATAAGAGTGTTATTTACTATTAAATAACTTTTTGTTAGGCTATAAAATATAAATAATTATTATTATGATGTATGTTGTAGCTTTTTTTAACTATTATTATAGCACAAGTCTAAAAAACGTTTTTCGTCTTTTTCTTCTTTTTTTTCTCCCCAATATCTCTTTCTCTCATCTCTCAATTTTATTGTTTAATAATTTATGTATTGATACAATATTTACTTTTAAATTATTTATTTTTATTTGGTAAAAAAGAAAATATCAAAGATGACTAAGAGGGATTAAGAGGGGACGAGATTTGATCTGACGGCATGATCTAATGATGGTGATGACCATAGTAGGAAAGAAGTAAAAAAATAGAATAAATAGGAATTCTAGTTTTTTTACCACATACTTTTAAGCTAAAAATTGAGATAATTTGAAAGACTAGCTAGAACTCTTATTTTTATATAGAAAAATAAAAAAATGAGATAATTTTTTATTGATATTTCAGTTTGAGTTTTGCTAGAGTTTTAATTGACTAACATTGTAAAATTTTATTCTAGTTTTAGTTCTAGTTGACTAATACTATAAAAATTTATCCTAATTTTATTTTTAAGTTCTATTTTACTACCCCCCCACCCCCCCACCCGGGGGGCCCACCCCCCCCCCTAAAAACTCTCTCCTGAAAAGTAATGCAGGGGTTTTAATGCGCAAGGAGTGAAAATTGGAAAAACTCTTTCCGGAAAAGTAATGCAGGGGTTTTAATGCGCAAGGAGTGAATATTGGAAGATGAGTAGTGAGAAATGTATTACTCCCTCTATACTATTTTGACACTATCACTTATAAAAGAACAGGGTCATGGTGACTTATTATTATAATTTTTAAATGATGAGTCATCGACCTCGCTCATTAATTGTGAGTAGTGATGCTAAAGTAGTACATAAGAATAATATTAGCATTTTCCATTGGAAGATAGCAAGAATATACAACAACTACATGAACCTTTTTCAATTATGTATCATTGATTGGTTAAGTTTTACTATTAGAGCCTGTTTGGTTATTTCCTAAAAAACTGAAAAATAGAAATGAAAACCAAGAAATCTCAAAAAGTACAATTTCACACATTTTCATCCTTAAAACTCACCCACAACATATAATAAAATATTATTTTTATCCAACAACTCATCCACCACATTTAATAAAATATTATTTTCATCCAACAACTCATCCATCATATCCACGATATCTAATAAAATATTATTTTCATCCACAACATCACTCAACTCATCTCATCTCATATTTAAAAATCATTCACATTATCCAATAAGATTGTGACAACTCATCTCATCTCATTAACATTTTATTTCTTTGTTTTCCTCCCAAAAAGCTAGGAAAAATTTTTTCTTACGTGTGTGTCACATCATCCAATAATATAATGACAACTCATCCCATCTCATCTATTTTCTTATTTTTAAGAAATAACCAAACAAAAGAAAACAACCTATTACAAGAAATATGTTTCTTATAATTTATTTTCTTATTGTTTTCCGTCAAACAAACAACATCAAAACAAGTTTTCTTAAAAAATCACTCACATCATCCTATAATAAGGTGACAACTTTCTCATCTCATCTCCATTTCTTTGAATTCCTTCTTTTTTTAGCCAACCAAACAATTCCAAAACATATTTTTCTTAGAAATAGGTTTTCTTTTTTTTTTATTTCACTGTTTTTTTAGGCAAACAAACAGCCCCTTATCATATCAGCTTGATATCATAGCCTTTTATTTCAACCTCAATGTGATAATTTTCTTAAAATCAGCGATGTCAGATCGTGTCACGTTAGTCGCATTGTCCAAGCCATGGCGTGTCACTTCGATCTCCTTTTCCCAGTATAAGTGCCATAATGACTTTACCTTGGAGGAGAAATAAATTTTATTAGGGCCCTTGAATATAGCCCCTTGGATTATGGGTATCTACAGAATTACTATCAAATCTCAGTATTTACAAAAACATCTCAAATTATCGGCTTTGAAAAATATCCCTCATATCAACAAATAATCAATTTTGTTGGAGATAGTGTGTGTAAAATTTATTGTTTTATTGATATTTTTGCTTTATTGTTACAAATTAGCTAATCAGGGTAGATGATTTGTTAATATGGTAGTTTGGCAAATACTAAGCTTTGACGGGTAATTTTACATATATGCATGGTTTAAGAGGTCGTAGTATGAAACCCATATTACTATTAGTACTTTTTTTTTGAAAGCATTTCTATCCTAAAGAAATTTATCAGTTCTCTTTAATTCTAAATTCATAAACCTATGCAGGTCTGGTTATTTATATTTGGGTCACTAGATGATGAAAATAGAATGGGAGGCCCTATATTTGGATCATAAGGAGACTTTATAATTGAAAATCCCATCATATGAGAATATTATCAAGATCTCAAGAAAAAGGTGATAGGTCCAATGAAATCAGGGAGACATGATTGTCGATATGGTGACTCCTTTGCGTGCGCAAAGAAACTACCAAGAAAAAGAAAAGTGGGGACCTTTAGGTATCTTTCTGCAAGAGGATTGAAGCATGCGGGGTATCAAACTATCAAAGTGATTTGTTCAATGTACCTAGTGTTGGTACATGAATATGGAGGTTTGACATGCAACTACGTAACAAGATCCAATCAACGTGATTTGAATGAGTTTTTTTTTTTTTTTTGTCAATGAAAAAAAAATTATTCATTTACCAAGTGAGAAATTTTTGTACAATATCACTGTCAGTCAAAGACTGAAAAGCTCAGCACTCATAGTGCACACACAGTGCACATATATACAACAACCTTACAACTCTCTAATTCTCTCCTCTAAGTGAACAAGATATTTTTCATTCATAATCTTTGAGAAAAAAGAGATCTTAACAGCTTTAAACAACATCTCAGGTAGCATAGTTTTCCCCTGAAAGATCCTAAGATTTCTCTTTTGCCACATGAAGTACACTGTTATTCCAAAGGCCAGTCTCTTTATTTTTCCCCCAAATCCTCTGTTTTTAAGCCTGAAGCTAAACCAGTGTATGATACTATCCCACATGCTTGATTTCCAGTTGAACTTCATCCAATCCATCACCATATTCCAGACAGTGGATGAATATTGACATTCAAAGAATAAATGGTGCCAGGTTTCCTGAAAATTTGTACACAGCACACATTGATTTGCATTAAGAATACCCATCCGACATAGCCTATCTTGAGTAATCAATCTTGATTGAATAGCAAACCATAGGATGAAAGAATGTTTGGGATAAAACCTTTATTTTTTCCCCTATACATGACTTGCCAATGATAGCAATCAGGTTGTTAATGCTGCCAACTTTAGCAATCACAACATCTCTCTGGTTTTTTAAAGTTGCTTCCACATCCAATAGCTATTTGATTTAACCTGCACACTCTAGATATCTGTATTTTGTAAATAATTCCCATGCACCCATTTATCCACAAAAGGTCCTTCTTGATATGAATCATCCACAATGGTTTAAGAGCTGCAGCTTGATTCCAAATTCTTGCTGAAAAGATACCCAATCCTCCATACTTTTTCTCTTGACAAATAGTTGACCATGATACCAGAGGGATCTTGTGATTCCATAAAAATTCAGAACACAACCTGTCAATTTTTTTAAGAACTTTACTAGGCAAGATATAGTTATTTGTCCAGTAGATATGCACACCCAAAATGACAGATTTGATCAATTGTAACCTTCCAGCATAAGACAGTGATTTGAATGAGTTGATGTTGATGATGATGACATTGTTAATTAGAACGAGATTTTGTAGTAGAAGGTTGACGATCCTTTTGTTATCAAAATTATTAAATTAAACTTATAATATGCAAATAAATCTGAAATAAAAGAAACAAGAAAATCTGACATGATCGGGAGCAGTCGTGCAAGCACCGCCTTAGAAGATTGAGGATCCGTCTATCGTCCTGACGCAGATGATCTCCTCTCCCCTAGCGGTAAAACCCCCTTGGAAATGGCCGACCTCTATACTCAGGTGAGAGTAAAGAGCTTCTGCTTAGATGAAGACGGTTGCCCAAGATTAAAATAACAAGAACAAATTTAAGAGGAAGAAGAATTTTGTCTCTGTTTCAACATAGAAGAAGAAGAGAGGGAGAAGAAGCTTTCGTTGTTGTGTCTTCTGAAAATTAGAAGGGCTGTATTTATATAGTTTAAAACCCCTAGCCGTTGAGGAACCCTGTTGAAAATCCTGCACATTCTCCCCAAAATTCGCGCACCCGTTATCCCAAAAAACGCTCAGCCGTTATGCACGTTTTTCATGTGAAAAATAAAAGAAATGTGTAAAATAAAATTTGGAAAAAATCAAAACTACGTGCGCGAGGCGAGGTGTGCGTGGGTGATATGCAAATCCCAAACAATAGAAAGCCCAAAATACCCCCTTCTTGGGGACCCTCAAAGCCCATTGAGAAGACAAGCAATTTAAACCATTAACTATTCATCAATTTAGTCCATGTAGGACTATTTATTGAAGGCAAAATTGCCTTTTCTCCTGTACAAGGCCAACACCTTCTTCCCTGTTGAGCGTGGTCATCGCTAAAGACCCTCTTATATGTAATCAAAACAGTTCTTTAGAGATAATTGTTGGATAGCAGGTTCTTAATATGTTTCCTAATTTGTTTTAGTAACAGATTATTGAGATTTTTAATCTGTTTTGGTAACTGAATTCCAAATCTATTTTGGTAATAGGTTATTAGGATTCCTAATCTGTTTTGTTTTTTGGTTTTAGAATTCCTTGTATGTTTTTGGTTTTAGGATTTCTATACATATGGAACGATTAGAAGAGAGAATTAAGCAGCGAATTGAGGATATTTGCAACACAGAAAATGTATATTTTCTAAGCTATTGGTTAGGGTTTTATTTGGAGAGAATTAGAGATTTGTTAGTGAGATTAATTGGTGAGTTCGAGTGATTTGTAATCTCAGTTTGTACTATTCTTCTCTATTAGTGAAAACTCCATCCCCTTCTTGCCCTGTGAACGTAGGCAACTTACCAAACCACGTTAAAATTAGTTGTTTGTGTTTGTGCCGTTATTTTGAATTATTTGTGGCATTCTCTCTCGGTGATTAGTTTGGTTTCACATCGGTTGTTTGTCTTCCGCCGCACACAACAAGTGGTATCAGAGCTCGAGCTATGCTTGGGTTATTTGGAGGAGTAGATCGTTTTGGATGCTCGTCTAGGGCTTTATTTGGTGATAAAGATAGGATTTTTTTGTAAAGATTCTATCTTTTTAATTTTGGATCTATTCTTCGTTTGTTCCACTTTGATTTGTTGGTGCTTTGAGAAAGATGATCGAGAAAGAAGGAGTTGTGGAGGGTACTTCCGACGTGAAGACCGTCCAAAGTTTGAATATCCACTCTATGAAAATAGATGTGGAGAAGTTTAATGGTACAAATTTTTTTGGTATTTAGAGATGTGAAGTTTTGTATGCGCTCTATACGTAAAATTTAGAAGATACATTAGAGTTGGACGGGAAACCGTGTGACATTGAGGAAAAGGTTTGGAAGAAGATGAATAGAACGATGTGTGGTGTGATTAGATCTCGTTTAACTCAAGATTTAAAATATGATGTGATCAATGAGATTTCTGCTAAGAAGATTTAGGAGATCCTAGAGGGTAAGTATTTGACCAAGAGTGTAAAAAATCGCTCGTATTTAAAAAAAGGCTTTATCGCTTCTAATTGAAGAAAGGGATATCCATTGGTGATCACATGAACCACTACACGAAACTTCTTGTGGATTTAGCGAATATAGATGTAATGATTGAAGATAAGGATAATGCATTATTATTATTGAGTTTCTTGCTAATGAGGAATATGAGACCTTCGTTCTTACTTTTGTTAATGGGAAGACATCACTTTCGTATAGCAAGGTCACCGCTGTACTTGTGAATTATCATCTTTGAAAGAATGATAAGGAGAATTTAGTTGAGCCGGTAGCGGGGGCATTGGTCGCAAGAGCAAAAGTCTAAACCGAAATAGGAGGTCGTAGTCTAGAGGGGTACATCCTGGAGTTCGTAGGAATCAGTATGCTTTTTGCAAAGAAGATGGACATTGAAAGGCTGAATGCCCAAAGTTGAAAGATCAAGCTGGGAAGAATAAGAGGAAATGTATTCAAGCTTTAGAGGTGAATATTATCAAGACTAGTGGTGATAATTCAGATTCGAATTCTTCGGGCTATTCATTAGTACTACCGTCAGTTTGTTTTGCCGACTCTATAGAGTGGATGTTGGATTCGGGTGTTTGTTACCATATTTACCCTATGAGTGATTGGTTCTCCAGCTTTTAGGAGTTGGAAAGAGGGGATGTCATGCTCATGGGTAATGATCATGAATGCTCTATTGATGGTATCGATACCATTCGTATTAGGATATATGACGGAGTGATTCGAGAGTTAGATGAAGTGAGGTTCGTTCCTCGGTTGAAGAAGAACATCATTTCACTTGGAGTTTTGGAGGCAGCAGGCTATAGGGTGACCTTAGAGGATACATGTTTGAATGTCATATTTGGATCCATGATTGTGATGACGGGCGTCAGGAGGAAGAATTTGTATTATTTGATTGGGAGCACGGTGATTGGAAGAGAGCTGACGACTTCTTTGGATTTGTCTAGACTATGGCATTTGTTGAGGTTGGGATATTTAATTAGTTATGCCATGCATAGTTTGTTGAAGAGTGCTTTGATCTGCAGATTAAAGTCCTTTGAGCATATTGGTATGAGTAAGAAGACCGATGTGGAGTTTGATACTTCTATCCATCGATCGAGGGGTCTTTTAGGTGGTGTTCATTCAGGCATTTGGGGGCCTTCCAAGAAGGCATCATTAGGAGGTATTTAATATTTAGTTTTCGTAGTTAGGGACTGTTCTAGGCATTAGTGGGTTGCAACCAAGTCTCATTGGTGTGAAGTCATAGAAGTCAACAACAGATAGAGGAAGTGCTGGCAGGAAGGTAATTCGTTGTTCTGATTTTGGTAGGGATTCTTTCTTACGTTTGTGCCGAGCTCACGGTAGTTTGAGACACTTCATTGGAGAGGAAACATTGAGGCGATGAGATGAGATGACAGTTTTGATAGGTCGTTCCTTACTGGAGGAGGATCGGCGTTTGATGTCGAGCATTGGTTTTGGTGTTCGGGCTTCGATATGTTTGGATCATCTTAGTCATAGGTTGTCAACTACTGTGTTTGGAGATTTTGGATTTGGTGGAGCTACTTCAGATTTTGGGTTGCGTCGGATCTTTGTTTGTCCAGCATTTGGTCACATCAAGGATGTGAGATTTGATCTGATAGCACATTTGGGATTCAGAGGCTCGTTTGGTTATCAGTTAGGAGACTCTGATTTTGTTCTGAATAGGTATGTCATATTTGACTCTCGACAGGTAGAGAGTGTTGATCAGATTATTAGGATATCACAACGGATGGAGGATGATGCTACTCCACATTGGGTGGATATTATTCTACATACTCCAGATCATACTGTATTATTTGGGATTCCAGCTGAAGTGATACTGTTTGGGGATCATTTGGATTTGGATGTAGATGATGAGTTGGTTTTGGATTCGAGTGCAGCGGGTGGACATAGTTCGTATTTGGTTATGGTCATTGGTTCATCTTAGGTGAAGGTGTTTAGTTTGTTTCACTTTAGGGCCATTGGGAGTTCTATCAGTCGTAGATTTATTGATGATGTTGGAGAAGGGTTGTGAACTCTTTTAGTTGATTGAGGGTCTTTGGAGGCCATTTGGTGAACTACGTGAAGGCTTGATTCCTTGGGTAAGATGATACGTAGGCATTCACTTATGATACAGCTGATTTGATGAGTTGATACCGATATTTGGAGTTTGTTCGCATTCTTGTTTGGGTTCTTGACTTGTTATGGATTGAGTTCGTTGTCGTGGATTTGTTCCACTTCGTACTGGATGCAACAAGTGAGACGCTTGGTTGGTATTGGTATCGGGTCAGTTTTGGGAAAACTTCATCGAGGTGGAGAATTATTGGATAGTAGGTTCTTAATATGTTTCCTAATTTATTTTGATAATAGATTATTAGGATTCCTAATCTGTTTTGATAACATGATTCTAAATCTGTTTTGGTAATAGGTTATTAGGATTCCTAATCTGTTTTGTTTTTTGTTTTAGAATTCCTAGTATGTTTTTGGTTTTAGGATTTCTAAATATATAGAATGATTGGAAGAGAGAATTAAGCAGCAAATTGGGGATATTTGCAGCACAGAAAAGATATATTTTCTGAGCTATTAGTTAGGGTTTTATTTGGGGGAGAATTAGAGATTTGTTGGTTGTAGGCGTGTAAAATTGCCTATAGGCCCCTTAGCTTAGCTCGGCACGGTGATTCGACAAATCAACGGACGATCGAACGACGAGGCGACAAGGCACGCAAACAACGGAATGCGTTCACGTGCAGGATCAAACCAACGTTTCGGGGAATCACCGAGTCATCTAAACAAGAGCGAACTCGGTGATATAACGATCGAATCAGGGTCAATCACGGACTCGAACTCAGAAACGGATTAACTGCCATATTTGGAATCAAGTCAATGAGTCGATTCCAGAAACCGAATCAAATACGAACGACGAAGAACCGGAGACACCGGAAAACGACGAAACGAACCAACACCCGGGAACTCGGCCTAAACCGAGCCAACCCGGGGTGGCTCGGCCCAAGCCGAGCCACCTCAGGGTGGCTCGGCCAAGGCCGAGCCACCCCTGGGTGGCTCGGCCATGGCCGAGCCACCCAGGGGTGGCTAGGCTCAGAACTGTGCGCGGGCACAGTTCTGAGTGCCTATAAATAGGCCATGTGTTCGTTCATTTGGAAAAGACTTTTTGGTTGAACTTCTAAAGAGCCGAAACTCTGCCGGATTGTCATCTCAACTCGGAATTGTGAAGGCTTGAAGCTTGGACCCTCGGATTCAGTTTTCGGCGAGCACCAGCGACAAACAAGGCAGGAGTTCGAAGAAGCTAATCCTCAGATCTACATCGTTCTACTCCGGATCTAAGCTTGGTTCTTAGATCCCGAGATTCGAGCGGTTGTTTCCTTGGCGAAACGATCCCTCCCGGCTATTATCTCCTTGGTGGGATAATACCCGTAATACGTTGTAGATCTGCTTGGATCCAGATCTCGCGGTGGTCAACGGTAATCAACCCCGGCGCAGGCAAAGAACCCCACAAAGCGAGCAACCGCAAAACAGGAGCTCGCGATCTGTTCAAAGGAAAGTTGTAATTTTTTGTTTCTTTCTTTATTTCGATCTCCATTGTAACCGGCTCTTATAAAAAGACCGGATATTTGTAAAACGCATAAAGTTATTTTCAAAGTTTGTAATGGAATCCTCAATGAAGAAGAACATGATTTTCCACGCGAACAATCTGGCGACCACAGTGGGAGCCACCGATCTCGCCGACGAGATCGTTGTGTCGCAGCCGCGGATCCCGATCCCGGTCGTGGAGGAGGTCGAATACGAGTTCGACCAACAGAAGTTCGAGGCGTACCTGTCATCCTCGTCCGGATCTACCTCCTCCCCCAAGTCCAAGAAGTCCCAAAAGCTCTCCTCTAGGAGAAAGGTGCATTGGTGCGATGAAGTTGAAGCCACCAACGACGACCTCACCCCAATCGACGCCGAAGCTGCGTTGAGTGAGGTCCTACCGACCTCAAAGAAGGTCAAATCCGCCATTGAAGGCGTGGTGACTCTCTCCAAGAGAGCCCGCCAGAGGCAGCGTCAACGCCTCGCGAAGCAATTCGCCAAGGCCATGGAGTCCGTTGACGGGGTCCGTTATCATGCGGATCTGAAGAACAAACGAGGCAAGCAGCCTCAACAGCAAATGCAGGGTGGTTCCTCTAAGCCATCAACTATGGAGTGGGTCCGTGTCAAACGGAATCGCTCGACTTTGGAGGAGCGCATCCGCAAACGCCGTGCGTTATCGGCGCAAGCACGGGCCAAAGCTGAAGAAGCCCGTCGGAAGCTGCAGAAGGAGGTGGTCAAGAAGCCGCCACCAACTCGCAAAGTTTGGAGGCCAAAGTCTGAAGCGGCGATTCAGACCAAGGAGCAAAAGTTGCAGCCTCCGAAAGTCCAACTTCCGGCGAATCAACCAAAATCGTCGGTAATTGCCGCAACTGCCCTGGGAGATCCTGCAGGACCATCCTAGAAGAAAAGATCAGTTTTGGAGCGCCTCGGTCCACTTCCGAAGTGTTCGCGGGAAAATTCGTGTCTTTCTTCATTACTGATTCCATTGTACACACTTGGTAATTGTTTATCGATTACAAAGATCCGGTCTTTTTATAAGATCCGGTTACAACGAAAATCAAATAAAAAGAAATGAAAAATTACAACTTTATTTCCTTATTTGTCGAACGAATCGCGAGCTCCTGTTATGCGGTCACTCGCTTTGTGTGGGTTCTTTGCCTGCGCCGGGGTTATTTGCCGTGGACCACCGCGTGATCTCGATCCGGTCGGATCTACACGATATGACGGGTATTATTCCGCGAAGGAAATAATAGCCGGGTGGGGTACTAATTCGCCAAGGAAATAGTAGCCCAAGTGTCGAAATCGACCAAGCGAATTCGAGACTCTTCTCGGGATCTAAGAACCAAGCTTAGATCCGGAGGAAAATCGTGTAGATCTCAGATCCGGTCCCTCTCGAACTCTTGCCTTGTTTGGCGTGGATGATCGCCGAGCACCGGATCTCAAAGTCCAAGTCTCCTAAGCCTTCGATGTTTGAATCTTGTTTAGATCTGAGTCTTCAATCCAGCAGGGCTTCGCCTCCTCCAAAATCCAACCTCTCACATGAAACATGCCCTGGCCTATTTATAGGCACTCAGAACTGTGCGTTTGCACAGTTCTGGGCCTAGCCACCTGTGGGTGGCTCGGCCCTGGCCGAGCCACCCACAGGTGGCTCGGCTTTGGCCGAGCCACCTGCAGGTGGCTCGGCCCTGGCCGAGCCACCCACAGGTGGCTCGGCCTTGGCCGAGCCCCCTTAGGCGGGTTTTCCGGTTTCCGTCGTTCGGTTTGTTGTTCGGGTTCCGTCGTTCGGGTTCCGATTCGTTGTTGATTTGGACTTTGATTCGGTTGTGTGGTTGACTTTGTTCGGATTCGATTCGTTTTGATCCGATTCCAAATATGGCAGTAAACCCACTTCTGAGTTCGAGTCCGAAACCAATCTTGATTCGATCGTTATATCACCAAGTTCGCTCTTGTTTAGATGACTCGGTGATTCCCCGAAACGTTGGTTCGATTCCGCGTGCGAGTGGATGCATTCCAATGCTTGGGTGCGATTTGTTGGCTTCGTCGCCTCGTTAACCTGCTCCGTTGCGTATGGCTTGGCTTCGGCGTCGGCGGGATAACGGTCGTGCTTGGATACGTCGCTCGATGGTCCGTTTGTTGAATTGGCGTCGTCGAGCTGTATTGTGGGACCTATAGGCAATTTTATACGCCTACACGAAGGAACGAAGTAAAACTCCAATTCAAGAACGCTTGGGGCCAATGAAGAAACCCCAAACAATGCAACACGCTGGGGGTCGCCGTAACCCTCAATACTTGGAGAAAACCGCGGCACCCAAGCGCACAACTTTGCGCATAGAAGTGCAAGAGTCCACTGAAGATTCACGCCCACAAAGGCGTGTTTCGAGGCGTGTGACTCTGGATGGTCCGAAGAAGAAAATTATTCCTCAGAAGGAAACGTTGTCATCTGATGACGACAACGTTATACCTGAGAGATCGTGCCAACACACGATAGCTTGCTCCGACCTTCAAACGGACGAGCTGTACTATCGTGCCGGGGGTACGAGTAAAACCAGAAAGAGGAGCCCTCGAAGGCTCGAAACACAATGTCCTTGCTCGAAGCTCATTCGGGCGGTATTGTCGGAATGCAAATGTGTTAAGACAGTCCCCGACAGAGTATCTGTGTTCGAAAGACTCAGTAATGGAACGCCAAAACCAAAACATAGGCGCTTCCAACGAAGAAGGAAGATGGTCGAAGACGGTGAGCATTCAAGGGTCACTGCAAATATGACCAGTACAGGAACACCGGCTCAGGATAACCCCGAGACGATTCCAGAAACATCCCGACCCAGGACCCGTTTACAGTCTGGAGCCATCAAGCGAGGAACGTACGGTAGGGTCCGGACAAGAATACCTTCGGGAGATGAAGAATCAGATGCTGGCTCAGCAGTGGCGTCTGATAACACAGTGTCCAGTGAAGGACAACCCCGCGAGGCGTTTATGATAAACGCGGAGCAAGTGGCCAAGATGCTTGAAGATGCCATGGCCAAACAACAGGAGACCTTTCGGTTCGAAATGCAAATGGCTATGCAGAACATGAGAGAAATGCATGACCAACAGCTTCAAGCATTAAGGAACCAACAAGGGGAACCAAGTCAGCCCAACCAGAACAACCTGGAAGATGAGGGTACAAATGAAGCTCGCAACGTCAATAACCCTCCCATTAATCCAGGGGGTGGTAACGATAATGCTAGCGAAGACGCAGGTGAAAGCCTGAAAATTAAGAACCTCGAAAGCAAAATCAATACATTGATTTCTGCTCAAGAGACTAAAAAGACGGGCATTCCCTGTCCTTACCCAAGAGAGTGGGAATCGATCCCATATCCGGCAAAGTTTAGTCTAATCAACTTTACGCCGTTTAATGGGATGGGTTCACCAACTCAGCATTTGATTTATTTCAAATCGCACTTGGGAGTCATCTCAGGTAATGAGCCTCTGATGGTGCGGTCATTCGTTGGCACTCTTCGCGGAGCTGCCTTCGATTGGTATCGTCGCCTCAAGCCAGGAAGTATAAACAGCTGGGACGACATGGAGACCAAGTTTCTTGCGAATTTCTTCGATGATGATACCGAGATCTCTATCGGATCGTTGCTCGATGAGAAGCAGAAGGACGGAGAATTGGTCGAAGTCTTCGTCAAAAGGTTCCGGAATAAGGCGATGAATTGCCAGGACCCGATCAGCGAGGAGTTCATTCTTCAGACCTGCCACAACAACCTCTCGCTGGATGTTTTGGAAGCAATGGGCACAGCTCCATCTAAGACATGGAAGGACTTGAAGGTCCGAGGCGAGCAAGCTGAGCGGTTCCTCAGGAGGAAGAAGGCGGAGAGAGGCCAACCGGCTACAAATCCTCCGAAGCAGAACTTCAATCAGAAGGGAAAAGGTAAAGCTCAGGTTAATGCTGTTGATGCTAACCAAATCTTTCAATTGCAACCTCAGCAACAGCAGCAGCAGCAGCAACGAGCTCCACAGCAATCGCAGCCACATTGGCAGCAGCGGTCTCAGAAGCAAAAGTCTTCGGAGCCGAGGTTTCCCAAAGTCTACTCCTTCAAAGATGACGAAGTTCCCGGCATCTTCAAGTACTTGTTGGAGAACAACAAAATCCAGTTGCCGGCGATCGTGGATCATGAAGGAGCCACTAAGGTGACGGACCCGAAGTACTGCGCGTACCACAGAGCGGTCCACCACCCAACGAAGTCTTGCTATCACCTCAAGGATAAGATCCAAGTATTGATCGACGTAGGGGTCATAACTCCGAAACCGGCCAAGAATGTGGGAGCAAATGCGGTGTCAATCAGCTTTGGATCAGTGCCTACAGCTTGGTTTGAGCCGAAGCACGTCACCAAAGTCGGGATGAAGACGGTGAATGATGATCCACATGGACAGCGCCAATAGGGACTTGTGCCACACACAGCCCCGAACGGCGAAATCCTTTGGGTTCACCCCGACCTGATTGAAGATGAACAATGGGCCGGATCGTCGTCCACGAAGAAATCTAAAGGGAAAGGAAAGTCTTGCTACGGAGTTTCCGCCATCCCAGGAAAAGATGACGAAGGAATCCCAGCTTTCCCACTTTCTGAAGATGAACAAGAAGTCTTCACCCCCAGAAGCGGGAACCAATACCACTTCAACTATCCGTCACATAATGAACAAGCAGCTAAGCTAGGGGTGACAAAACAGGGACCAGCCAAGACTCTCACAGAGATAGGAGTGATCCCAATTCCCAAACCGGCTGAAGATGTTCGACGACAGCCGGCAGATAAACAGAAAGACAAAGGATCCCAAGAGGTTCAGAACCAGAGGCAGTCTCGCTTCAGTCGTCCAATTGGAGGAGATAAACCGGGAAGTTTGAAAAATCCGCGTGTCTTCGACATCATGGCTCAGCTAGCCAACATTCCAGCAAGGATAACACTTTATGAATTGCTGCGGCTATCTAAGGAAACTAGAGAAGCCTTGCAAGAAGCCCTGGCCGATTCAGAGGTGTTCCTTACTCAAATCAAACCAGCGCCCGAGGAACGGGAACTGTCAGCCCAACAGTGTAATGTGGCAGCCAAGAACATTCCCTGCATTACCTTTACCAAAGAGGACATGCAGACGAAGAATTCAAATCATGATCGGCCCCTATACTTCGTCGGGTACATTGGCTCCAGCGAAGTTAACCGAATCCAAGTGGATCCGGGTTCCGCTGTGAGTATTATGCCACTTCAACTGATGCACAGCCTTGGCATTCCAGTCAGCAAGTTGGCGTCTACAGGCACAGTCATATACGGATTCAACACCAGCGGGTCAAGACCTTTGGGTAAAATCCGGATAAGGTGCCAAATGGGCGATTTAAAGACGGAGGTCACGTGCTACGTGATTGATGCTGAGACATCCTATAACTTACTATTGGGTCGGCCTTGGATCCATAGTAATGTTATAGTTCCCTCCACTCTACATCAGTGTTTGAAATATGTTGACACTGATGGAAGAGTTAGGACGGTGGTCGCGGATAAGCAGCCATTCAAAGGGTACGAGAACTACTTCACAGATTCTCTCCTTTATGGTAACGAATCCGATACAGAACCATCGGTCCAAGGCACGGACAGCGGAGAAAAAGCTGATTCCGAGGCCGGATTCGATTACAATTGTGGTTTTGTTTTTAATGACATTGTACCCTTTGTAATCAATCTCAACGACGAACAGTCGTCAGATGACGGTTGTAACTGGCAACTTGCCGAACTTGAAATAAATAATGGTTTAGAGTACTCCTTGTCTTTTGATGATGCGATAAAGGGATTATACGATAATCCCGAATTATGTATGCCACTCCGATCGTCGTATGTAACGAAGAAGCGTCTCCAACACTCTTTCGGAACAACTCAGATTATTCCCGCCAAAATAGGGGGACAAAAAGAAGTGATCTTCGGTAAAGGAGAAAATCTTCCGGTGCCAGATCATTTCCTAAGAGAGGATGAAGATGGTGACAAATCTGGTTTACATTTATCTAAGTACAGTCCAGAAGCGCGCAAGCTCATGGAAAGACAAGGATATGATTTCACACTCGGAGAAGGTCTATACTTCGATCGAGGTTCCCGTGTCCCAGTCAAAGCGGCATATGTACCAAAGGGTAAACCGGAGGGCTATTATCGTCACAAGAGGGGCTTAGGCTACGTTTCGTCAGATGACGAATGTGGCTGGCAAATCATAGATCAAATTGCTAACAAAGCCAAGGATCGGTACTTGCTAGATTCGTCAGCTGAAGATTCCGACACAAGTTTGGGAGAAATGTTCAAGGCCTTAATGTCAAACATGACTACGGCTGATCCATCTACAATGGAGGACGACGATCAAATGCAAACGTGGGAGGACCCATGGGTTCATCACCTGAACATGCAATATGGTGATAGGTTCGAACAAAGAGAGCCACCCACCGAAGACGAGGTAGTCCAAATCAATATGGGTGATGAAGCCAATCCAAAACCCATATTCATCAGTGGTAGTCTTCCATCAGATGAAAAGGAGGAATTAATTGCCTTGATCAGAGAGTATATCGACGTCTTCGCGTGGAACTACGAAGACATGCCAGGGCTCGATCCCAATGTGGCAATGCACCGCCTCGACATCAAGCCGGATGCTAAACCTGTCAAGCAACAACAAAGACGGTTTCGTCCGCAGATCATGGAAGCCATCGAGGCTGAAGTTAAAAAGTTGATCGACTCAGGATTTATTCGGGAAGAACAACATCCAGACTGGTTAGCCAACATCGTTCCAGTCATGAAGAAAAATGGCAAGATCAGGATTTGCATCGACTTCAGGAATCTGAACGAAGCATGTCCAAAAGATGATTTTCCCCTCCCGATCACAGATGTCATTATTGACAATACATGTGGATTCGAAAGAATGTCCTTTATGGACGGCTTTTCGGGGTATAATCAAATCAAGATGCACCCGGATGACGAAAAGCATACGGCATTCAGAACGCCCCTCGGTGTCTTCTGCTACACGGTGATGCCGTTTGGTCTGAAGAATGCAGGTGCCACGTACCAACGAGCAATGACTAAAATTTTCCGAAAACATCTCAGGAAAACGGTGGAATGCTACGTTGATGATTTGGTGGTAAAGAGCCGCAACAAAGAAGATCACATCAAGGACTTGAGAACGATGTTTGATCTTATGCGGAGTCATCAATTGAAGATGAATCCCACAAAATCTTTCCTCGGAATGTCCAGCGGAAAATTCCTTGGATTCGTCGTTACCACCAAGGGTATACATATCGACCCAGACAAGGTAAAGGCGATAAATGAATTGCAACCCCCAAAGAATCTAAGAGAACTCAGAGGATTGCAAGGGCGTTTGGCATATATCCGGAGATTCATTTCAAATCTTTCCGGGAAGTGTCAACCATTCTCTAAGCTAAACAAGAAGGGCGTATCGTTTATTTGGGACGATGCTTGTCAGAAGGCATTCGAAGATATCAAGGCATATCTGATGAATCCACCTGTTCTTGTTGCACCAAAATCAGGTAAACCGTTCTTGATTTATATCAAGGCGATGAACCATTCGATAAGTGCTTTATTAGCACAAGACGATGATAATGGTCACGAACAGGCAGTCTATTATCTAAGTCGGACCTTGATAGGCGCCGAGTCTCGATACCCGATGATCGAGAAAGAATGTCTCGCATTGGTGTTTGCGGTACAGAAGATGCGACATTACTTAGTTGGCCAGACGATTTACGTCATCGCTAATGTTAATCCGGTACGGGTATTCATGACTCAACCAGGTTCGATGAATTGGCGGTTGGCAAAGTGGGCCCTTCTCTTGTCCCAATATGATCTGCACTTCAAACAGCAGAAGTCGGTCAAAGGACAAGCGATTTGTGACCTTTTGGCGGCAAGCCCGGCAACAGATACGGTTGAAGTATACGATGACTTACCAGACGAAACCCACGAGGTTAATACCACATCACACCAACAAATATGGCAGTTATATTTTGATGGTGCCTCGAGAACAGTCAATAAAGCAGTAACCCCGGGATGTCCTAAGGTCACTTCTGGAGTTGGAGTTGTCTTAGTTTCCCCAGGGAAGCACGTGATGCCTCGAGCTTATTCGCTGACGAGTCCATGCTCTAACAACGTAGCCGAGTATAACGCACTCCTCATAGGACTCAGTTTCGCCAAGGAGCTGGGGGTCGAATATCTCGAAGCCTTTGGGGATTCTCAACTAATTGTCAACCAAGTTCGTGGGGAGTATGAAGTCAGGAACTCAGATCTGATTCCATACCACCAAGAGGCCGTCAGAGTGGCAGATTCTTTTGAAGAATTTTACATTGAATACATCCCGCGTCTTCAGAACGCTTATGCAGATGCACTGGCAGCACTAGCAGTATCACTCGCGCAACCGTCCGAAACTGAACTGCTAGTCACAGTAAGATCACACCAACTCTGCATACCCATATACGATATGGATATTGAAGAGGAGGAAGATAGAAACGTAAACGCCAAAGAGGTGAACTCAACCCAAATCGGGTCCGAGTCCCGAGATTGGCGCTTTCCCATTATTGACTACGTCCAATACGGCATTTTACCAGAGGATGTAAAAGAAAAAGAATCTATTCGCCGAAGAGCGCCACGGTTCTTTTACAATACCGAGACCCGTACGTTATATCGCCGGGGGTATGACGACTTGCTTCTCCGATGCCTTTCGAACGAAGAAGCAAAAGAAGTTCTTAAGGAAGCACATGAAGGAGAATGCGGTGCGCATCAGCCTGGTCCCAAGCTGTATGATCGAATCAGAAGAATGGGATATTTCTGGCCAACAATGGTTCGTGACGCGATTGAGTACGCTCGAGAATGTCACGCTTGTCAAGTACATGCAAACTATATGCACCAACCACCGGAGCGGTTACACGCGTCATCCACGTCCTGGCCATTCGAGACATGGGGTATGGACATTGTCGGTCCTATCTTTCCTCCTTCAGTAAAAGGTGATCGATTCATCCTCGCTATCACCGACTACTTTTCAAAGTGGGCTGAAGCCATTCCGCTTAAAGAAGTAAAGACGAACAACGTCATCAACTTCATCAAGCATCACGTCATATACCGACATGGCGTGCCGAGGCGGATCATTCATGACAACGGTCCGCAATTCATAAGCAACGCCTTCATCCGGTTCTGTGACAAGTTCAAGATCCAAGATGTTTCGTCAACACCTTATTACCCTGCCGCTAATGGATTGGCTGAGGCTTTCAACAAAACGATCATCAAGATCTTATCAAAGCTAGTGAAGACCAATAAATGAGATTGGGACGATAAACTCGGCGAAGCGCTCTGGGCCTATCGCACCACTATACGCACGCCCACAGGAGCCACCCCGTATTCTCTGGTATACGGACGCGAAGCTGTGCTGCCGCTGGAGATTCAAATTCCCTCCCTTCGGATCGCTCTCGCAACGGAGATGACGACCGAAGAACATCATCAAAAACGTCTTGAGGAACTCGAAAGGCTAGACGAAAAGCGCTTAGAGGCTCAACAACACATCGAGTTCTATCAAGCCAGGATGTCCAGGGCTTTTGACAAGAGGGTTCGCCAAAGAAGCTTCAAGGAAGGAGATCTGGTCCTCGCTGCTCGCCGACCAATAATCCTCACCTCTAAGAAGAAAGGTAAATTCGAACCTAAGTGGGAAGGACCGTTTGTAATAGACACAGTCTATTCGAACGGTGCTTACCGCCTAATTTCTTTAGAGGGTAACAGGCAATTAATGCCAATAAATGGGAAGTTTTTGAAAAAGTACTATCCCTAGTACGTTCAGGACAACTCATTTATCGGGAAGTTCCTTGAAGAATATTACACTTAATATTCTAGAGGATAACCCAATTTTATTTTTACCACCAAAATCCCTCGCTGATCAATTTCAATTGACAGTGAGTCCACCAAAAAGGTTCACTCTCAGTTCGGAGTCCCCTTTCGATGAACGAAAGAACTCCATTTCTTTTCTCTTGGGTTCAACCTTTTTATGGTTGTAACTGAAGTTGAAATTTCTCTTCGATAAACGAAGAACTCATCTTTCGATCTGATAACCAATCCTATAAAAGGAAAGTTTGTCAGTATCTTCCAGATTCTCGGAGTGGAGATCCCACTTCTAGTTTCTTTCTTGCACTGGAAATAGAATATAAAATTCTTCCTTTCCAGAATCAAGGAATAGAATATAAAATTCTTCCTTCCTTGTTCGGGGAATAGAATATAAAATTCTTCCTTCCCCACACCAACTCTTTTTCCAAGGTTTACCAATTTAGGATTTATCCTAGGTATTTTATCCCGAAACCTAAGCAGGGATAAGTCTGCGCCTAACACGCGCTGCCGGTTTAGTCTTTTCCCGATTGAAAGGACACCAGAGTTCGATTCTGGGGTATTTTATCCTGAAACCTAAGTAAGGATAAGTCTGCGCCTAACACGCGCGGCCGGTTAGTTCTTAACCGCTAAAAAGAACACCCGTCCGCATATTCAACATTGTGGCAGGTTGTTATTAATAACACCGAAATCCATGCCTCATACGCATGGGGAATTTTATCCTGAATCCTAAGAAAGGATACGTCGACGCCTAACACGCGTCGCCGGTTTGGTCTTTATCCGTAGAAAAAGATACCAGAGTCTGACTCTGGGGTCCTTTGTCCCAAAGCCTAAATAGGGATAAGCCAACGTCTAATACACGTTGCTGGGTAGCCTATTCCCATAATAATGGCAAAGTCTACATATTCAAAGTAGTAGCACAAAGTCTAAGGGAGTTTATTCCTTTAGCGCAACGTCACATGCGGAACGGATTAAAACAATCCGCATGTAAGCCCGACTCAAACGGTAGTCGGTAAGAGCACACCAAATCCGTTGAAGGCTGAGGGTTTGCCAAAAATCCTAAGTCAACGTCTCATACACGTTGCTGTTTAGTCTTTTCACAGGAGAAAGACGAAGTCTACGTATTCAACATCGTAGCACTAAAAGAGTTAACTCTTTTAGCTTAACGTCACGTGCGGAACGGATTTAGACAATCCGCACGCTAGCCCGACTCAAACGGTAGTCGGTAAAGGCTAATCAAATCCGTTAGAGGCTGGGGGTTGGCCAAAAATCCTAAAGCCAACACCTCACACGTGTCGCCGGGTAGCCTATTCCCGTAACAATGGCGAAGTCTATGTATTCGACATCATAGCACAAAGTCTCAGAAAATTCAATCTCTGAGCGCAACGTTACATGCGAGCGGATTTAAACAATTCGCATGCTAGCCCGACTCAAACGGTAGTCGGTAAAGGCTCATCAAACCCGTTGATGGCTGAGGGTTTGCCAAAAATCCTATGAGTATTGTGGTCAATCATTTCAAACGGAATGACGAATCATAATAAAGATAAAAAGGAAATTCACTAAAAGAGTCAAGAGTCAAAACACTCAGTAAACAAAATCAGACATCAAGCCCGTGGCTAAAAATCTGCTGACTGAACTTAGACAGCTTATCATCATAA
This sequence comes from Asparagus kiusianus, assembly GCA_022839385.1. Classification (NCBI taxonomy): domain Eukaryota; kingdom Viridiplantae; phylum Streptophyta; class Magnoliopsida; order Asparagales; family Asparagaceae; genus Asparagus; species Asparagus kiusianus. Next base: position 615,345 of record BQKN01065176.1, read on the forward strand.
GCTTGGCTAAGCTCAGCCCTAATGGACTCCTCAGTGGCGGCCGAAGTCTTCGCAGCAGTCTCTTCTGTCTCGGATAGCTTCTGCTTCAAGGACTTCAACTCATCAGACAAAGCCGTGCAGGTCTGCTCGTCCTGTGTCTTCGTCATCTGAAGAACATCAAAAGTCTCCTCCTTTTCACGGAGTTCTCTTCTGAGCTGGTCTATCTCGGCCGCACAGGAAGTGAGAGAAGAATCGAGCTCGGCAAGAGAAGATAACCTGGTAGCAAGGCCGGTCTCAACTCGAGCTACTCGGTCTCGCTGCACCTGAACATCAAGATCAGCAAGAAGCTGAGTCTCGCACAGTGACTGTAAACGAGTATCCAGCTCAACAGCAATGAAGGAAGAAGCACCGGTATCTCGAAGCTCACGAAACATCTGAAGCTCACGCTCTAGGCAGTCGAGATCGTCAACTATGGCCTTCGCCAAATCTGGGTAGCCAGCCTCCCTTATCAAATTGATTCTGGAATTAAGGAGAGGTTTGAACTGGTGAAGGGAAAGTCCGCTGTGAAAGAGCTTGCCAATCATAGCCTTCACAAAAGAGAAGAAGGAGCGAACTTCTAGACAGATAACGATCTTGTCGGGATCGTCATCGGATAACAACTCCTTCACTAAGACATGAAGACGAGAAGAACGCCCTACACAAAAAAGAGGGAGAAGTCCGTCAAAAGTCTTAATAAGAAAAAGGAATAACACTCTTCAATAAGTTAACTTATACCTTCTTCCCCTTGAGCCGCTGGGGGTAGTGGAGGTGTAACGGCTGTAGGTGCATCAACTGGTGTAATTGGTCTCACAGCCGGCTCAACAGGGTCTTTCTCAACAAAAGCTCCTGCCAGATTCAAAACGGAATTCACAGAGGCGTTACATTATAGTTGCATTAGTCAAGATTGGCTAGTCCTATAAGTAACTCAGAAAGAAGCATATACCTTCAAAGGAACCATCCTCAGGATTTCCAGCGAAGGCGGGCTCAGAAAACATATCCCCAGGTAACTGGTCATCGATCTGAGGAGAGCTATATATGTAGCGCATCATAGGAGTGTCCGCAAACAAGCTTCCCTCGTCGAAGTCATCGATGGAGAAATCTGACATAAAAGAATATCAGTGCCAAAGAAAAGTGAAGAGACTACAACTAATGGAAATGAGTTACCTCTCACGGGTGCATCGGCCTCTTCATTTCCAGGATTCGCCTCCTGCAAATTATCTGAAGAAGCAAGAAGTAGAGGACAGTCAGGAGATACACAAATTCATTCGTGTATTATCTAAAGAAATACGGTGTCAATGTTAGATGTACCTGGATTCACGGAATCGGGTCCTACATTGATCTCCTCTCTAATGTCAGCAACCCCTGTAGGCCTCTCTACAGGGGGTGGTGGGTCAGACTCATCGGGAGATACGGGAATAGGATCGGGACTCATCTCATTCTCCCCACGCGCTCCTATATAGAGGTGGAAAAGTATAAGTCAATGTGCTGAATAACCAAGGGAATGGTTTTCAGGATAGATGTTACCTCTATCACTAGAAGGATCGTCACCAGCAAAGTCCATATCTGAGGCTCGGGAAGCTGCACGCGGCCTACGGGCTAATCTCTTCCGCCTAGCAGTGGGGATCGCAGGTCTCGCCTGAGGAGGAGGATGAAACTCTTCATCATGATCAACTGTGGTCCCTGAAACGTCAAACCATAGTCAATTTCAATATTTCTGGACGATAAAGGGAAAAGTTGAATCGCAAACCTCGCTCAGAAGAGTCATCATAATCTTCGGGATCCCCGCCTGAAGCCTCGTCTGTGGAATGGAATGTCCTCTGGCCCTCTTCATCAATTCGGCGAGTCTTGTTCCGCACCCTCTGTGCACGAGCGTTCTCCCGAATCCTAAGGGAATCAATCTGAGAAGCCTTCTCAGCCTCTATCTCTGCAATCGGCTTCACGGGGACAGTCTTGTTAGCTGCTAGTAACCACTTGCAGCTCAAGAAAGTGAGGTTCAACTGCCGATCAATACTCGGGAGGCTGAACTTAGCACCAGTACAGCCAGTCACGGTCCACAACCATGCACGGAGACCGTCTACCAAACCACTATGGGTCCGAAGCTGCTGACGAGGATTCCCGATGTAGAGCTGATCATAGCCAAACTGGCGAGCGAATCGGCAGGGTAGATATGGCTCTATGAAGCACTGATCCCTCACCCGAAAAGTCAGATAGCCAGGCCTGATGTTCACCAGCCAGTTGAAGCAGCCAATGTCTAAATGAGTTCTATACTCTCTCGGCCTCTCATCATCTATCAAGCACTCGCCGTATCGGTCGGAGAACTGCGGAAAATAAGTGGAGAATGCCCAACATTTGTGGACCTGCAGCTGCTGTCTGACATCAGAAAATCCGTGGCCCTCCCACCTGCCATTCTCAAGCAACTGTAGCAGGGGAACAGAGTGGTCTGTGGCGTTCGGCACCGACATCATATCCGAGCGGTGGAGGACGAACCA
>BQKN01065176.1:627851-638182 GCA_022839385.1 Asparagus kiusianus
GACACTGATGGAAGAGTTAGGACGGTGGTCGCGGATAAGCAGCCATTCAAAGGGTACGAGAACTACTTCACAGATTCTCTCCTTTATGGTAACGAATCCGATACAGAACCATCGGTCCAAGGCACGGACAGCGGAGAAAAAGCTGATTCCGAGGCCGGATTCGATTACAATTGTGGTTTTGTTTTTAATGACATTGTACCCTTTGTAATCAATCTCAACGACGAACAGTCGTCAGATGACGGTTGTAACTGGCAACTTGCCGAACTTGAAATAAATAATGGTTTAGAGTACTCCTTGTCTTTTGATGATGCGATAAAGGGATTATACGATAATCCCGAATTATGTATGCCACTCCGATCGTCGTATGTAACGAAGAAGCGTCTCCAACACTCTTTCGGAACAACTCAGATTATTCCCGCCAAAATAGGGGGACAAAAAGAAGTGATCTTCGGTAAAGGAGAAAATCTTCCGGTGCCAGATCATTTCCTAAGAGAGGATGAAGATGGTGACAAGTCTGGTTTACATTTGTCTAAGTACAGTCCAGAAGCGCGCAAGCTCATGGAAAAACAAGGATATGATTTCACACTCGGAGAAGGTTTATACTTCGATCGAGGTTCCCGTGTCCCAGTCAAAGCGGCATATGTACCAAAGGGTAAACCGGAGGGCTATTTTCGTCACAAGAGGGGCTTAGGCTACGTTTCGTCAGATGACGAATGTGGCTGGCAAATCATAGATCAAATTGCTAACAAAGCCAAGGATCGGTACTTGCTAGATTCGTCAGCTGAAGATTCCGACACAAGTTTGGGAGAAATGTTCAAGGCCTTAATGTCAAACATGACTACGGCTGATCCATCTACAATGGAGGACGACGATCAAATGCAAACGTGGGAGGACCCATGGGTTCATCACCTGAACATGCAATATGGTGATAGGTTCGAACAAAGAGAGCCACCCACCGAAGACGAGGTAGTCCAAATCAATATGGGTGATGAAGCCAATCCAAAACCCATATTCATCAGTGGTAGTCTTCCATCAGATGAAAAGGAGGAATTAATTGCCTTGATCAGAGAGTATATCGACGTCTTCGCGTGGAACTACGAAGACATGCCAGGGCTCGATCCCAATGTGGCAATGCACCGCCTCGACATCAAGCCGGATGCTAAACCTGTCAAGCAACAACAAAGACGGTTTCGTCCGCAGATCATGGAAGCCATCGAGGCTGAAGTTAAAAAGTTGATCGACTCAGGATTTATTCGGGAAGAACAACATCCAGACTGGTTAGCCAACATCGTTCCAGTCATGAAGAAAAATGGCAAGATCAGGATTTGCATCGACTTCAGGAATCTGAACGAAGCATGTCCAAAAGATGATTTTCCCCTCCCGATCACAGATGTCATTATTGACAATACATGTGGATTCGAAAGAATGTCCTTTATGGACGGCTTTTCGGGGTATAATCAAATCAAGATGCACCCGGATGACGAAAAGCATACGGCATTCAGAACGCCCCTCGGTGTCTTCTGCTACACGGTGATGCCGTTTGGTCTGAAGAATGCAGGTGCCACGTACCAACGAGCAATGACTAAAATTTTCCGAAAACATCTCAGGAAAACGGTGGAATGCTACGTTGATGATTTGGTGGTAAAGAGCCGCAACAAAGAAGATCACATCAAGGACTTGAGAACGATGTTTGATCTTATGCGGAGTCATCAATTGAAGATGAATCCCACAAAATCTTTCCTCGGAATGTCCAGCGGAAAATTCCTTGGATTCGTCGTTACCACCAAGGGTATACATATCGACCCAGACAAGGTAAAGGCGATAAATGAATTGCAACCCCCAAAGAATCTAAGAGAACTCAGAGGATTGCAAGGGCGTTTGGCATATATCCGGAGATTCATTTCAAATCTTTCCGGGAAGTGTCAACCATTCTCTAAGCTAAACAAGAAGGGCGTATCGTTTATTTGGGACGATGCTTGTCAGAAGGCATTCGAAGATATCAAGGCATATCTGATGAATCCACCTGTTCTTGTTGCACCAAAATCAGGTAAACCGTTCTTGATTTATATCAAGGCGATGAACCATTCGATAAGTGCTTTATTAGCACAAGACGATGATAATGGTCACGAACAGGCAGTCTATTATCTAAGTCGGACCTTGATAGGCGCCGAGTCTCGATACCCGATGATCGAGAAAGAATGTCTCGCATTGGTGTTTGCGGTACAGAAGATGCGACATTACTTAGTTGGCCAGACGATTTACGTCATCGCTAATGTTAATCCGGTACGGGTATTCATGACTCAACCAGGTTCGATGAATTGGCGGTTGGCAAAGTGGGCCCTTCTCTTGTCCCAATATGATCTGCACTTCAAACAGCAGAAGTCGGTCAAAGGACAAGCGATTTGTGACCTTTTGGCGGCAAGCCCGGCAACAGATACGGTTGAAGTATACGATGACTTACCAGACGAAACCCACGAGGTTAATACCACATCACACCAACAAATATGGCAGTTATATTTTGATGGTGCCTCGAGAACAGTCAATAAAGCAGTAACCCCGGGATGTCCTAAGGTCACTTCTGGAGTTGGAGTTGTCTTAGTTTCCCCAGGGAAGCACGTGATGCCTCGAGCTTATTCGCTGACGAGTCCATGCTCTAACAACGTAGCCGAGTATAACGCACTCCTCATAGGACTCAGTTTCGCCAAGGAGCTGGGGGTCGAATATCTCGAAGCCTTTGGGGATTCTCAACTAATTGTCAACCAAGTTCGTGGGGAGTATGAAGTCAGGAACTCAGATCTGATTCCATACCACCAAGAGGCCGTCAGAGTGGCAGATTCTTTTGAAGAATTTTACATTGAATACATCCCGCGTCTTCAGAACGCTTATGCAGATGCACTGGCAGCACTAGCAGTATCACTCGCGCAACCGTCCGAAACTGAACTGCTAGTCACAGTAAGATCACACCAACTCTGCATACCCATATACGATATGGATATTGAAGAGGAGGAAGATAGAAACGTAAACGCCAAAGAGGTGAACTCAACCCAAATCGGGTCCGAGTCCCGAGATTGGCGCTTTCCCATTATTGACTACGTCCAATACGGCATTTTACCAGAGGATGTAAAAGAAAAAGAATCTATTCGCCGAAGAGCGCCACGGTTCTTTTACAATACCGAGACCCGTACGTTATATCGCCGGGGGTATGACGACTTGCTTCTCCGATGCCTTTCGAACGAAGAAGCAAAAGAAGTTCTTAAGGAAGCACATGAAGGAGAATGCGGTGCGCATCAGCCTGGTCCCAAGCTGTATGATCGAATCAGAAGAATGGGATATTTCTGGCCAACAATGGTTCGTGACGCGATTGAGTACGCTCGAGAATGTCACGCTTGTCAAGTACATGCAAACTATATGCACCAACCACCGGAGCGGTTACACGCGTCATCCACGTCCTGGCCATTCGAGACATGGGGTATGGACATTGTCGGTCCTATCTTTCCTCCTTCAGTAAAAGGTGATCGATTCATCCTCGCTATCACCGACTACTTTTCAAAGTGGGCTGAAGCCATTCCGCTTAAAGAAGTAAAGACGAACAACGTCATCAACTTCATCAAGCATCACGTCATATACCGACATGGCGTGCCGAGGCGGATCATTCATGACAACGGTCCGCAATTCATAAGCAACGCCTTCATCCGGTTCTGTGACAAGTTCAAGATCCAAGATGTTTCGTCAACACCTTATTACCCTGCCGCTAATGGATTGGCTGAGGCTTTCAACAAAACGATCATCAAGATCTTATCAAAGCTAGTGAAGACCAATAAATGAGATTGGGACGATAAACTCGGCGAAGCGCTCTGGGCCTATCGCACCACTATACGCACGCCCACAGGAGCCACCCCGTATTCTCTGGTATACGGACGCGAAGCTGTGCTGCCGCTGGAGATTCAAATTCCCTCCCTTCGGATCGCTCTCGCAACGGAGATGACGACCGAAGAACATCATCAAAAACGTCTTGAGGAACTCGAAAGGCTAGACGAAAAGCGCTTAGAGGCTCAACAACACATCGAGTTCTATCAAGCCAGGATGTCCAGGGCTTTTGACAAGAGGGTTCGCCAAAGAAGCTTCAAGGAAGGAGATCTGGTCCTCGCTGCTCGCCGACCAATAATCCTCACCTCTAAGAAGAAAGGTAAATTCGAACCTAAGTGGGAAGGACCGTTTGTAATAGACACAGTCTATTCGAACGGTGCTTACCGCCTAATTTCTTTAGAGGGTAACAGGCAATTAATGCCAATAAATGGGAAGTTTTTGAAAAAGTACTATCCCTAGTACGTTCAGGACAACTCATTTATCGGGAAGTTCCTTGAAGAATATTACACTTAATATTCTAGAGGATAACCCAATTTTATTTTTACCACCAAAATCCCTCGCTGATCAATTTCAATTGACAGTGAGTCCACCGAAAAGGTTCACTCTCAGTTCGGAGTCCCCTTTCGATGAACGAAAGAACTCCATTTCTTTTCTCTTGGGTTCAACCTTTTTATGGTTGTAACTGAAGTTGAAATTTCTCTTCGATAAACGAAGAACTCATCTTTCGATCTGATAACCAATCCTATAAAAGGAAAGTTTGTCAGTATCTTCCAGATTCTCGGAGTGGAGATCCCACTTCTAGTTTCCTTCTTGCACTGGAAATAGAATATAAAATTCTTCCTTTCCAGAATCAAGGAATAGAATATAAAATTCTTCCTTCCTTGTTCGGGGAATAGAATATAAAATTCTTCCTTCCCCACACCAACTCTTTTTCCAAGGTTTACCAATTTAGGATTTATCCTAGGTATTTTATCCCGAAACCTAAGCAGGGATAAGTCTGCGCCTAACACGCGCTGCCGGTTTAGTCTTTTCCCGATTGAAAGGACACCAGAGTTCGATTCTGGGGTATTTTATCCTGAAACCTAAGTAAGGATAAGTCTGCGCCTAACACGCGCGGCCGGTTAGTTCTTAACCGCTAAAAAGAACACCCGTCCGCATATTCAACATTGTGGCAGGTTGTTATTAATAACACCGAAATCCATGCCTCATACGCATGGGGAATTTTATCCTGAATCCTAAGAAAGGATACGTCGACGCCTAACACGCGTCGCCGGTTTGGTCTTTATCCGTAGAAAAAGATACCAGAGTCTGACTCTGGGGTCCTTTGTCCCAAAGCCTAAATAGGGATAAGCCAACGTCTAATACACGTTGCTGGGTAGCCTATTCCCATAATAATGGCAAAGTCTACATATTCAAAGTAGTAGCACAAAGTCTAAGGGAGTTTATTCCTTTAGCGCAACGTCACATGCGGAACGGATTAAAACAATCCGCATGTAAGCCCGACTCAAACGGTAGTCGGTAAGAGCACACCAAATCCGTTGAAGGCTGAGGGTTTGCCAAAAATCCTAAGTCAACGTCTCATACACGTTGCTGTTTAGTCTTTTCACAGGAGAAAGACGAAGTCTACGTATTCAACATCGTAGCACTAAAAGAGTTAACTCTTTTAGCTTAACGTCACGTGCGGAACGGATTTAGACAATCCGCACGCTAGCCCGACTCAAACGGTAGTCGGTAAAGGCTAATCAAATCCGTTAGAGGCTGGGGGTTGGCCAAAAATCCTAAAGCCAACACCTCACACGTGTCGCCGGGTAGCCTATTCCCGTAACAATGGCGAAGTCTATGTATTCGACATCATAGCACAAAGTCTCAGAAAATTCAATCTCTGAGCGCAACGTTACATGCGAGCGGATTTAAACAATTCGCATGCTAGCCCGACTCAAACGGTAGTCGGTAAAGGCTCATCAAACCCGTTGATGGCTGAGGGTTTGCCAAAAATCCTATGAGTATTGTGGTCAATCATTTCAAACGGAATGACGAATCATAATAAAGATAAAAAGGAAATTCACTAAAAGAGTCAAGAGTCAAAACACTCAGTAAACAAAATCAGACATCAAGCCCGTGGCTAAAAATCTGCTGACTGAACTTAGACAGCTTATCATCATAAGCTTGGCTAAGCTCAGCCCTAATGGACTCCTCAGTGGCGGCCGAAGTCTTCGCAGCAGTCTCTTCTGTCACGGATAGCTTCTGCTTCAAGGACTTCAACTCATCAGACAAAGCCGTGCAGGTCTGCTCGTCCTGTGTCTTCGTCATCTGAAGAACATCAAAAGTCTCCTCCTTTTCACGGAGTTCTCTTCTGAGCTGGTCTATCTCGGCCGCACAGGAAGTGAGAGAAGAATCGAGCTCGGCAAGAGAAGATAACCTGGTAGCAAGGCCGGTCTCAACTCGAGCTACTCGGTCTCGCTGCACCTGAACATCAAGATCAGCAAGAAGCTGAGTCTCGCACAGTGACTGTAAACGAGTATCCAGCTCAACAGCAATGAAGGAAGAAGCACCGGTATCTCGAAGCTCACGAAACATCTGAAGCTCACGCTCTAGGCAGTCGAGATCGTCAACTATGGCCTTCGCCAAATCTGGGTAGCCAGCCTCCCTTATCAAATTGATTCTGGAATTAAGGAGAGGTTTGAACTGGTGAAGGGAAAGTCCGCTGTGAAAGAGCTTGCCAATCATAGCCTTCACAAAAGAGAAGAAGGAGCGAACTTCTAGACAGATAACGATCTTGTCGGGATCGTCATCGGATAACAACTCCTTCACTAAGACATGAAGACGAGAAGAACGCCCTACACAAAAAAGAGGGAGAAGTCCGTCAAAAGTCTTAATAAGAAAAAGGAATAACACTCTTCAATAAGTTAACTTATACCTTCTTCCCCTTGAGCCGCTGGGGGTAGTGGAGGTGTAACGGCTGTAGGTGCATCAACTGGTGTAATTGGTCTCACAGCCGGCTCAACAGGGTCTTTCTCAACAAAAGCTCCTGCCAGATTCAAAACGGAATTCACAGAGGCGTTACATTATAGTTGCATTAGTCAAGATTGGCTAGTCCTATAAGTAACTCAGAAAGAAGCATATACCTTCAAAGGAACCATCCTCAGGATTTCCAGCGAAGGCGGGCTCAGAAAACATATCCCCAGGTAACTGGTCATCGATCTGAGGAGAGCTATATATGTAGCGCATCATAGGAGTGTCCGCAAACAAGCTTCCCTCGTCGAAGTCATCAATGGAGAAATCTGACATAAAAGAATATCAGTGCCAAAGAAAAGTGAAGAGACTACAACTAATGGAAATGAGTTACCTCTCACGGGTGCATCGGCCTCTTCATTTCCAGGATTCGCCTCCTGCAAATTATCTGAAGAAGCAAGAAGTAGAGGACAGTCAGGAGATACACAAATTCATTCGTGTATTATCTAAAGAAATACGGTGTCAATGTTAGATGTACCTGGATTCACGGAATCGGGTCCTACATTGATCTCCTCTCTAATGTCAGCAACCCCTGTAGGCCTCTCTACAGGGGGTGGTGGGTCAGACTCATCGGGAGATACGGGAATAGGATCGGGACTCATCTCATTCTCCCCACGCGCTCCTATATAGAGGTGGAAAAGTATAAGTCAATGTGCTGAATAACCAAGGGAATGGTTTTCAGGATAGATGTTACCTCTATCACTAGAAGGATCGTCACCAGCAAAGTCCATATCTGAGGCTCGGGAAGCTGCACGCGGCCTACGGGCTAATCTCTTCCGCCTAGCAGTGGGGATCGCAGGTCTCGCCTGAGGAGGAGGATGAAACTCTTCATCATGATCAACTGTGGTCCCTGAAACGTCAAACCATAGTCAATTTCAATATTTCTGGACGATAAAGGGAAAAGTTGAATCGCAAACCTCGCTCAGAAGAGTCATCATAATCTTCGGGATCCCCGCCTGAAGCCTCGTCTGTGGAATGGAATGTCCTCTGGCCCTCTTCATCAATTCGGCGAGTCTTGTTCCGCACCCTCTGTGCACGAGCGTTCTCCCGAATCCTAAGGGAATCAATCTGAGAAGCCTTCTCAGCCTCTATCTCTGCAATCGGCTTCACGGGGACAGTCTTGTTAGCTGCTAGTAACCACTTGCAGCTCAAGAAAGTGAGGTTCAACTGCCGATCAATACTCGGGAGGCTGAACTTAGCACCAGTACAGCCAGTCACGGTCCACAACCATGCACGGAGACCGTCTACCAAACCACTATGGGTCCGAAGCTGCTGACGAGGATTCCCGATGTAGAGCTGATCATAGCCAAACTGGCGAGCGAATCGGCAGGGTAGATACGGCTCTATGAAGCACTGATCCCTCACCCGAAAAGTCAGATAGCCAGGCCTGATGTTCACCAGCCAGTTGAAGCAGCCAATGTCTAAATGAGTTCTATACTCTCTCGGCCTCTCATCATCTATCAAGCACTCGCCGTATCGGTCGGAGAACTGCGGAAAATAAGTGGAGAATGCCCAACATTTGTGGACCTGCAGCTGCTGTCTGACATCAGAAAATCCGTGGCCCTCCCACCTGCCATTCTCAAGCAACTGTAGCAGGGGAACAGAGTGGTCTGTGGCGTTCGGCACCGACATCATATCCGAGCGGTGGAGGACGAACCAAGCCATCAGATAAGCGTACGGAAGCTCCACCTTAAGAGTGGGAATCTGACCTGGCAAATCGGTCTCCTTCCGTGTGAAGGCACTGGAAAGCTGTCGAAGTCCTCGGTGAATGTCAGCTACCATCACCGGAAGAAGTGAAAGCTCTTTCTTATAAGCAAGCTGAACGGCCGGGTAGAGCACCTCTAAAGGCAATGCATCACCAGACTGGTATGGAACCACACACTTCTTCAACCAAATAGCGAGATAACCGGCAAGAAGAGTCATCGGCCGAATCGGAGTGGTCGCATGCCATAAGAAAGATCTGAATCTGGTCTTCGCAGGGAAGCCATCCTCAGGACTGCTAGTGGTGTAGGAGTGAGCATCAATCTTCTTCAACAAACTGTTCACCTCTGAGGGAGTAAGTGGGGCCAACTCACAAATAACCTCACCAGAACTGTTCTCCAGGTTCTTGAATAAATAGTTCGCAAACTGCTTCAGACTCACGGAGGCCTTGGTCCTTTTCGCTAAAGGCTCAGACTGTGCCAAAGCAACGTGATAATGACAAGTGAGATCCCATAGAGTCTCATAACGATCAGGCATGCGATCCTTCAACTGGTCCAATTCACGATTAGAGGGAAAGTACTCCTGGTATAACATCTGTCCCATGGGCAAGCCAGAAATCCGATGCATCTCGTGAAGAGCCAAGCCCAACTCCCCCTGCCTGGTCAGAAAAGTGTTCGAGTCTGGATTATATAGCTCGAACAAAGCACAAAAATGTCTCAAACTGACAGGCAAGCCATACATGGTGGCACGAACGGCTGCATACAAACCGCAAGCATGTAACTCCTCGCCCCATCGGCTCAAGACGTATGTCGTCATGCGACTCCACCAAGACTTGTCCGAAGAGTGGACCCAACCATAAATCCTGTGACGAGTCGCAGGCATCTCCCGTCCTAGGGCAGCGAGGTGATTCCTCAAGGTCAAAGCAGTGGCAAGAAGCTCGTTACGTGGCGGTGCATCTAGTCCCAACACTCCGGGATGTAATCCGGTGATGTGACTCCTGCTCGAGCCAGGAGCTGCCTGATGGGTGATATAGCCACAATGGACGCTCTCATGATCCTCCGTCAAGCGCCACGACATCTCCCGTGTCACAGCCTGACGCCTGAACTCAGTCAATGAGCGATGCCGAGGAATCTCCGGCAAGTATATGAAGCCACTGCCGGTCTTGTGGAGCCACTGCTCAGCGTCAATGAATACGGCTTCTGGGTCATCGACGGAATCACCAAACAGGAAGTCGCTCTTCCGAAGAGGCTGAGTAGAGCTGGCATCCTTCACAAAAGGCGCATCTGTGATCAGCTGACGAATGGTACGATGACTACCTTCCCTCACCACCTGGGCAACCTCAGTCGACATGCCCGAAGCAAACTGAGGAGTAGCTGGAATAGGAAAAGGATCGTCGGAGATCGAGTAATACTCGCCACGACGCCCACAGACTGCGTGGGACGAGAATGATCCAGAAGGGTATCCCACTGCAAAGTGAACAGTTAAACACTGGTTAGTCCCGATTATAAAAGGAAATTGAACTCATCTTACAAATAGTTAAGATAGAGTCATTGCCTTATAAAGGGTGAGACGATTTGGCCACATTGTGCAATTACAACACAGGGTATGTCAACAACATATCCCTGCCTTATAAAGCGCAATGTAGCGTCAAACCGCCCCCTTTAATTTTGAGATATGGTTTTGACCAAGCAAAACATATCTTTGAAGCGTCGATCCTCACCAACGAGAATCAAGGCTCTTCCCGATTGCCT
>BQKN01065176.1:638192-658603 GCA_022839385.1 Asparagus kiusianus
AGGCTCTTCCCGATTGCCTCGCCAAGGAGAACAACGTGGGGTAAAAAAGGACCAATTTGTAAATTTACAAGAAAATAGGGACTAATTTGTAAATTTCCAAATACTGCCAAAAATAGCTCACCAGCATAGGAGGGAGGCGCGCCATTAGTCGACATAGCAGGGGAACGCCCTCTCGAAGCACGCGACATGACAAGCTGCAAAATAAGTTAAAAGAGGTCAGATCTAAAAAAAAAGATCACTTTTTTATCAGATCTACCCCCTGAAAGAGAAGCTCGAGGCGTCAAATCACACCCTCAACCCTCACATATGATCCCACAAATGCATAAATTAAATTGAGCATGAAAAAGATCAAAATTGTGGAGGATTTACCTGAAGAAAGGCTCGGGATCCAACGATGATGAGACCTTTTAGGAAACTTTCACCACGTGCTCGAGGGATCTGAGAGGAATTCTAAAAGATGGTTTTTCGAGGGATTTTTCAGTTCAAGATCCAAAGGAACCCTAGATCTAGGACAACTATCCAGGTTTGAGGGAGAACGGATGCTCGAGGGAAGAGAAAAATCCAAAAAGATGGGGAAAGGTGGCCGGCCCTAGAGAGGAGAAGAAAAAAGAGAAAAAGAAAGAAAATAGACCCCTATTTATAAGGTGAACCAAGTTGAACCGGACCGGACCAAGTTGAACCGAACCGGACCAGTCCAAATCAGTCCAAATAGGGTTGAATCAAGCGTCGAAACGACTTCAAAACAACTGAGGGTCCCATCCTTGGTTTATTCCTGTCTCTCCCGCGCATTCGGAAGGAACGGAAGAAATTTTTTGAGCCAAATTACTGCCTTTTTTGGCTCATTTTCAAGCCGGTTCAACTCATTTTGAACACAAAAATACTCCAAGGAGGTATACGAGTATAAACTATTCCCTATTTATTGAGAAGTTCCTGGAGAATATTTTTCTAAAAAAATATTCTTAAGGATAACTCAATAACACGACGCCGGACAACGCGTCGCAAATGAAGACTCAACGCCGACAATCGAACGAAAGTTGCACATTGAACCAACCGACACAAGCTAAAAGATTGAAAAAAAAATCAGGAATCGACTTCAAGTTCAAATTCCGACGACGGTCAGACAATAAATGCAGCACCGGAGTCCTTACAAGCATTCGACAAAGCACCGAATAGCCTGAAGGAGCGAAGGAATACAGAACGAAAGTCGTTCCAGGTCCCCTTACACCGACAAAGGGTAGGGACAATCATATCCAAAATATTCCAGACTCCTCTATAAAAGAATGAGGCTGGAACATTTTGGAGGGGGTATCTGTAGGCGTGTAAAATTGCCTATAGGCCCCTTAGCTTAGCTCGGCACGGTGATTCGACAAATCAACGGACGATCAAACGACGAGGCGACAAGGCACGCAAACAACGGAATGCGTTCACGTGCAGGATCAAACCAACGTTTCGGGGAATCACCGAGTCATCTAAACAAGAGCGAACTCGGTGATATAACGATCGAATCAGGGTCAATCACGGACTCGAACTCAGAAACGGATTAACTGCCATATTTGGAATCAAGTCAATGAGTCGATTCCAGAAACCGAATCAAATACGAACGACGAAGAACCGGAGACACCGGAAAACGACGAAACGAACCAACACCCGGGAACTCGGCCTAAACCGAGCCAACCCGGGGTGGCTCGGCCCAAGCCGAGCCACCTCAGGGTGGCTCGGCCAAGGCCGAGCCACCCCTGGGTGGCTCGGCCATGGCCGAGCCACCCAGGGGTGGCTAGGCTCAGAACTGTGCGCGGGCACAGTTCTGAGTGCCTATAAATAGGCCATGTGTTCGTTCATTTGGAAAAGACTTTTTGGTTGAACTTCTAAAGAGCCGAAACTCTGCCGGATTGTCATCTCAACTCGGAATTGTGAAGGCTTGAAGCTTGGACCCTCGGATTCAGTTTTCGGCGAGCACCAGCGACAAACAAGGCAGGAGTTCGAAGAAGTTAATCCTCAGATCTACATCGTTCTACTCCGGATCTAAGCTTGGTTCTTAGATCCCGAGATTCGAGCGGTCGTTTCCTTGGCGAAACGATCCCTCCCGGCTATTATCTCCTTGGTGGGATAATACCCGTAATACGTTGTAGATCTGCTTGGATCCAGATCTCGCGGTGGTCAACGGTAATCAACCCCGGCGCAGGCAAAGAACCCCACAAAGCGAGCAACCGCAAAACAGGAGCTCGCGATCTGTTCAAAGGAAAGTTGTAATTTTTTGTTTCTTTCTTTATTTCGATCTCCATTGTAACCGGCTCTTATAAAAAGACCGGATATTTGTAAAACGCATAAAGTTGTTTTCAAAGTTTGTAATGGAATCCTCAATGAAGAAGAACACGATTTTCCACGCGAACATTGGTGAGATTAATTAGTGAGCTCGAGTGATTTGTAATCTTAGTTTGTACTATTCTTCTCTATTAGTGAAAACTCATCCCCTTCTTGCCTCGTAGACGTAGGCAACTTGTCGAACCATGTTAAAATTGGTTGTTTGTGTTCGTGCTGTTATTTTGAATTGTTTGTGGCATTCTCTCTTGGTGATTGGTTTGGTTTCTCGAAGCACATCAGTTGTTTGGCTTCCGCTGCGCACAACAATATATCTCAAATGCAAAATCTGAGTATAAAAGATGGTGAATGGGAAAATTATAATAGATAATTACGTAGGACTTCTTGGAAATAGCTTTCATATATTGAGGTGAGGAAGCGGTTGTGTTCATGCTCAATGCTATAGGGTTGTGACCTTGCAATTGTTCATTTTGTTAATGGCTGTAGTTTTAAAAGTGATGATAGAACACTTAACCACACCATGGTGTTAATCTTGTCAATTATGATGGGTGATTTTGTTTAGATTGTAGCACAATGTGGATTCTGATTGGAGAAAGAATTGAGTATTGCTTAGAATGTTTGGACTTTCTTAGCATTTGGATTGTAGTGGTGAGTTTATCTAATGGATGGGATTAGTCACACATATCCAGTTTTTGGGGAGATAGAAATGGACCAATACAAACATGAGAGTTTAGAGATAGTGTTATCATCTAAAAGACCTTTTCTAGGTCTCGACGCAAACTTAGTCCACCGAAAGGTCTTCTTAATTTTTTCTAACTCGCAAGTCTCTTTTTCTTCACCTTATTCATCCTTTGTATTGTTGTTGGGTTAATTTTAGAAAACCTCACGCCCTCCCTTGAACTTTGGGGGTGTTGAAAATATCCTTCTGAGCTACTTTAATTCAACGAACCCTCCTGAATTCTTGGATGTTGTAGATAACAATGTCTGAAGTTCATTATTCTACTAAACTTCCCTAAAGTTTTCTCACTTAACCCAGCAACTGTCTGAAAATTTGCACAGTTATTTACGTTGGGGATCATGTTATGTCAATTTCAAATGGTAAATGATTGAATGTAATGTTGAGGTCTCATAGTAAAGTCTAAAGCTCGACATTTTATTTCAAAAATGATATGTAAAAATAAAGAAGCGAAAACTTTACCTGCATTATTACAAATTTGGGAACAAATAGGTACAGGTATAGGAGTTGTAAGTTATTTTCTTGCCCCTCCCACACCAAAAACATTTATCAGGGCACATCAATGCGCGCAAAAATCTTGTGAAGAAAAACCATGGAAAAAAAGGCGTGCTATACACTATGCAGTAATAGTAGGTGTTGGAAAATATCAAATAAGATTATAGCATGTAAAATACATCTGAAATAAAATAATAAAAAGTCTGTCTTAATTGTGAGTAGTCGTGTAAACACTACCCTAGAAGATTGAGGACTTGCCTATCACTCTGACGCAGATGATCCTCTCTCCATTGGTGGTAAAAACACCGAAAGTGGCTGGCCTCTGTACTCAGGCGAGAGAACAGAGCTTCAGCTCAGACGAAGAACGGTTACCCAAAAATAACACCAACATATGAACGAAAATAATATGCATAGGAGAGAAAAGGAAGAAGAGGGAATTGTTTCTATATTTTTTGAATGTGAATAAGGGGTGTATATATAGGGTTAAGAAAGCCATTACAATTTCTATAATTAATACGGTAACATTCGTCATAAATTTTCGTAACGTTCCCCATAATGTATAGCCGTTACACACGTTTTAATTGTATTCATAACACTATTCCATGTGGGACTATTCATGAAGGCAAAATTTTATTTTCTCCAACAAAATATCCAATAGTAGGATATTAAGGCTGGGGACGATCTATGAAGGCGACATATCATACGACGTTTTTTATCATACGATTACATCAACCGTGGGTACAAGTTGTAGTGGAGATATATAGAAACGAGTGATCAATACTAAGCAGAATTGTAATTTATAAAGTAATCACTAACTCTTATAGAGATGGTTCTGATAGAACCTCTACTAGAATTTATTTGATAGTTGGCAATGTTAGTCTAAGGGATGTAGACTCAAAGCTGGAATCAAACAAATTGTTAAATAGCAGGTTTTCTAATCTCTTTTGGTAACATGATTCTTAATCTGTTTTGGTAATATGATTCTTAATTTGTTTTGGTAACAGGTTATTAGGATTCCTAATCTGTTTTATTTTTTGGTTTTAGAATTCCTATTGTGTTTTGATTTTAGGTTTCTTATATATATGGAACGCCTTAGAAGAGATTAGCATTAGAAAAAAAAGGTTTTGAGAGAATTCTTCAAAAAGATTAGATCCTATTTGTGGGCATTGTAATATTCTTTAATATTAATCAAGGAATTGTATGGTGTGGCTCCCGAGGACGTAGGCACGATTGCCGAACCTTATTAAATCTGGTTTACTTTCCTATAAATTTTTAATCTTTTATTTTCTATGATTTTTCCTACTTACCTACTCTCAAACACAAGGTCCGGAAGGGCAATGGTTCGATTTGATTATTTCGAATCCCCAACAACTGGTATCAGAGTTTCGTTCAGAAGGATTGTGAGAGAGCCATGTCAGAGGAAAGCAAATCTAAGATCGAGAAGTTTGACGGTCTAGACTTCGTCTACTAAAAGTTACAAATGAAGGATTATCTGTATCAGAAGGACTTGTATTACCCGTTGATGGGCAATGCTGAAGGAAAGAAGAAAGAAGAGTCAGATGAGGATTGGGAGATACTAGATAGAAAGGTTCTATAGTAAATCCGGTTATCACTCGTCAAGACAGTTGCACACAACATATTGAAGGAGAAGACGACCGTAGGGTTTATGGAAGCGCTCACGAAGATGTACGAGCAACCGTTTGCCATAAACAAGGTGCATCTCATCAAGACACTCTTTAATCTCAATATGGCAGAAGGACGCTCCTTCACAATGCACCTTAGCGAGTTCGGCATGATTGTTGATCAACTCATCTCCGTAGACATCATGTTCGATAACGAAGTGCAAGCCCTATTGATTCTATCATAATTGTCGGATAGTTGGTAAGTTGTGTGACGATAATCAGCAATTCGGTAGGAAAGGACAAGTTGAAGTTGAGCGAGGCTATTAGCATAATTCTATCCGAGGAGGTTAGAAGAAAATTATCTGAATCAGAAGGTTTAAGTTCAGCCTTAAATCTCGAGCAGAGAAGCAGAAGCCAAAAGAAGGATAATCAGAACAGGAATCGGTCGAAGTAAACTAAGAAGATGTTAAACTCAAAAGTTAGGCCTATCAAAAAAATGTTTGAACTACGGTCAGGAAGGTCATATATTTTCATCTTATAAAGTACAAAAGAAGGATGCGAATGAGCAGGAGGCTCATATCATGCAGGATGCCTTGATCCTAGCTATGGACAGTGACTGCTAATAGGAATCTTCTTCATAACTATGTAGCAGAGGACTTTGGGAAAGTATACTTGGGGATAATGAACCCTATAGTATTGTTGGAAGAGGAGATGTACAAATACAGTTGAAGAGCTTCAAATAGAATCTGAAGAACGTGAGACACGTACTGAAGCTGAAAATGAATCTTATTTCGATAGGACAGCTTGGAGAAGAAGGCTATGTTTCGATATTCACTGAGGATTCATGAAGGATCTCCAACGGTACTATGATTGTTGTCTAAGGTAGCAAAATAAAAACTCTCTATCTCACCTCACATGCGAGTGACACCCTCACAATTGCAGGTGGCAAGGAGAGTACGGATCTGTGGTATAATAAATTAGGACACATGAGCGAGAAGGGGATGAATATTCTACATTCACAGGAAAAGCTAACCGGCATCGATTCTGTGAAAGTCGGTATTTGCGAGGACTACATCTTTGGGAAGCAGAAGAGAGTTAGTTTCCAAAAGTGTGGAAGACCACCTAAACCTCAGAAGCTAGAGTTAGTTCATACTGACGTATGTGGTCCAGCCAGCGTGTCTTCTTGTATGTAGGAAAAATTACAATGAAGAGAATAAAAGAAAACTGAATTGAATTTCTTTGATTCCGATTACAACTTGATTACAAAAGAGAAGAAAACGAATTCGGTTTTCTCCTTTGTTTAAAACTGGGTTCTTCAAGGTGGCGATGGAGTGCCTCCCTCGAATGCTCGCGTCGAGTTTGCTCTCCGTTGACGATCCGAAGGTCTTGATTCACTGGAACGATGCCTTCTCCTCACGATTTAACGTTGTGGAGAACTTGCGTGGCAAGTTTGAAACTCTGGACGAGTTGATAATTCTGAACGAGTTTTGAAGAACTCTGTAAAAGAGTTGTTTTGAACCGAAAATCGGTTATAAGCCAAGGATGAAGAAGCTCCTGTTGCAGATCTCCCAAGCTCCAAGAATGCTCCAAAGACCCCTTCTGCTGCTGCCAAACCTCAGATCTGGAAGAGCTCGTCGAAAGGATGCCCGAATATCCTCTCCTCCCTGATCCAAAAGTCCAGCTAAAAAAGAAGGACCCGAACTCAGTTGAGTTTACCCCTATTTATAGGGAATTAAGGGGTGTAACCGCCCCCTTAATTCTCTCCATAATAGGGTTGAGAGGGGTGTAACCGCCCCCTTAATCCGCTCCCAAGTGGGGCGAAAATCCCTCAGATCGTGGAGGGAAAACGGTTCCTGCAACCGTTCAGCTCTTGCTTGAATGAGTCAAACGCCCACGTTGGCGTTCAGGACCCTAAACTCACGTCTTAGAAATGAGACGCGAGGTTGGGTGTTGGCTGAACATCCAGAACGCGAGGGTCGCTCGCGTTTGCCTTGCTGCAGCCTGGAAACGCTGAGGTCGGGTGTTGGTTGAACCTCAAGAACGCGAAGGTCGTTCGCGTTTGTCTTGTCGTAGCTTGGAAACGCTGAGGTCGGGCGCACTTCCAGAATTGTAACGCGGGGATGACTTCCGCGTTTTAGAAGAAGTTGGTTAGCTTGTAACCTCTTCTGTAGAGCGTTGTAAAGACCATTGTTGAGTGATCTTCACCTTGGCTGCTCGAAAATATGAGAGTTGTCATATTGTAACTCCCGATGTTGATTGTGAACGCTGTTGATTAGAGCTCTCATCGGTTGTCGTGAAGGTCGTCAGATTGTAACCTTCAGCGATCTACGTGAAAGTCTTCAAATTGTAGCCTTCTGGAAGTCGTCAGATTGTAACTTCCATCATTGGTGTTTGATGGGGGATAAGCTATCTATTGTGATTTTTAGACAGCCTACACTTCTTTTGACGGTTCGATGTACTATGTCACATTCATCTACGATCACTCGAGGAAGGTGTGTGTATACTTCATGAATCACAAGTTAGAGGTGTTCGGGATCTTCAAGAAGTTAAAGGCCATGGTGGAGAATGAGACAAATCTGAAGGTTAAGTGTCTGAGTGTAGGTGTAAAATTTGTTTTCCCGAAATAGGGATCTCGTTTGTATTGATAAGAATAACTTATTACAAACTAATGAATTAAAGTTATAACAGAAACGGAGGGAATGCCCTCCTTGTTTAACATGGGGTCTTTAGTAGCAATAGGATACCTTCCTCGGTGCTTGTGTCGAGTTTGCTTCCCTTGGACGATCCGATCGAGGTTGTAGGCAAGCTTCAGTATGCAGTAGAAGCTCGTATTGATCGAGTTCAAGTTCCCGAGTTTAATGGCTGTCAAGGCCGAAAGCTAGGAGAAGATGCTACAGTGCATGGACTATGCAAAGAGCAGGTCGCCAGTCAACTGAGAAGTGAGCTAATCAGTCGAAGAGCGAACCCTTTTCATGTAGCCAGGAGTGTCTCTTAAATAGGGAAAAGAAAAGACAACATGGTCACTGTACTCCTCCCACTTGAACTGTGAGCATGCATTGTTGAGAGATGTCATGCCTCTTACTTGAACTGTGAGCGGCTGCTTGATGGGCTCGGATCACTGTACTCCTCCCCTTCATGTCGCGGAAAATGGGAAGGCCCATCCCTGTATGTGATATCATAGCCGCCTAGTACTCTGGCAAGTTTGGCAAGTTTGCTGATCGCCTGGCTGATTGCTTGGACGTGCAGGCGAGCTCAGTGCTTGAATGAACTTGACTCGTGTGGGCGAGTCAAGTATGCATGCGAGCTTCTGATCGTCTGGTCATGCAGGCAAGCTTGGCGATTGTGTGGATTTGACTCGTGCTGGCATGTCAAGCACACGGGCGAGCTTCGTTCATGCTGGTGAACTCAACTCTTGAGTGGGCTTGACTCGTGCTGGCGAGTTTTATTGATCTTTCCATTGTTGAGGCAATTTTTATAGTCTACACTGAGATCAGACAACGGTAGAGAATACGAACTGGAGGAGTTCAAGAGGTTATGTGCTCTAAATAGGATTCGTTTAGAGAGGACTACTTCAGGGATGCCGCAGCAAAACGGTGTTGTAGAGAGGATGAACAGGATATTGACGGAGCGTGCCAGGAGCATGCAATTACATGTAGGTCTGCTTAAGATATTTTAGGCGGATGCGGTGCATACGGTAACTTACTTGATTATTCATGGGCCATCAGTCCCATTGGATTACGGGATTCCAGAGGAGATTTGGAGTGACAAGAAGATCAATCTCTCATATTTGCGAGTATCTGGTTGTGTGGCATATGTTCATATCATTGCTCATGTCAGGGACAAGCTAAAGGCTAAATCGCAGAAGTGCACATTCAGTGAATACGATATTGATGAGTTTGGGTATCATCTTTGGGATGAGAAGAATAGAAAGATTATTAGAAGCAGGGATGTGATATTCAATGAGGAGGTGATGTGGGATAGTGCCAATGATAACCAAAACAGTGAGAGCAGCACTACGGATACATGTGGATCCGAGTACATGGATTTGGAGGAACTTTTAGATGGGGGCGACAAAGTTAATTCTGACCGAAGAACGGAGGAGGCTCCAGGTGCAGAGATGATTACCCAGGACGTGGAGCTTAGGAGGTCATCCATGGTATCCAAATCGAATCCCAGACATCTCTCATCACTTGATTATTTGCTTTTGACAAATAGTGAAGAACCGGAGTGTTATGAGGAGGCTATGCAAGTGAGTGAATCTCAGCAGTGGGAGCATGCAATGTAAGAGGAGATAGATTTTCTACACACTAATGAGACATAAGAGTTAGTACAACTACATGCAAAGAAGAAAGTCTTGCATAACAAATGGGTCTATCGGATCAAGCATGAGAGTAACGGAAGGAAGAGATACAAGGCCAGATTAGTTGTGAAGGGGTTCTAACAACGAGAAGGAGTGGACTATATGGAGATATTTTCCCCTGTGATCATTGATAAATTGAAGTTGTGCGCAACTTCAATTGACCTTCACATGTAGGAGATGAAGGCGGAGCCACACTAGGAGGATCGCCGGGATCGTCGGGTTGATGATGATTGAAAAATGAATTTTTTCGTGTAGGAGGATGCTTGCGAAGAAGGGAGAGTTCGGGTGAGGTCGTTGATTGTGCTTTGGTCTCCAAGTGGAAGATTGTTAGTCTAAGGTATGTAGACTCAAAATTGGAATCAAACAAATTGTTGGATAGCATGTTTCCTAATCTGTTTTGGTAACATGATTCTTAATCTGTTTTGGTAACATGTTATTAAGATTCCTAATTTGTTTTGTTTTTTTGTTTTAGAATTCCTAGTCTGTTTTGGTTTTAGGTTTTATATATATATAGAACGTCTTAGAAGAGATTAGACATCAGAAAAAGAGGGTTTTGAGAGAATTCTTCAGAGAGATCTCAGAGAGATTAGATACAATTTGTGGGCATTGTAATATTCTTCAATATTAATCAAAGAATTATGTGGTGTGGCTCCCGAGGACGTAGGCACAATTATCGAACCTCGTTAAATCTGGTGTGTTCTTTCTTGTTTACTTTTCTACAAGTTTATTATTTTTTATTTGTTATGATTTTTCCTACTTTCCTACTCTCAAACATAAGGTCCGAAAGGGGCAATGGTTTGATTTGATTATTTCGAATCCCCAACAGCCAGTCTCGAGCTAACCAGTAAGCCAGTTGCAGTTAACAATTCAGATGGTAAATATAAAAACAGTGTTCTAATTTCAAAACACATAAAATATTTGGGGGCCTAATTTCAAAATAAGAATGATGTAGAGGACTATCGTTGAAAAAAAATTACGGAGTAATTAAGAGCTATCAATTTTTAATCGCATTAATCCAGTGCGTTCATCTGCGCAAGGCTCCTACCAATAACAGTATCCAGTAGATGCTTCTATTGGAGACGGTGGGCCATCCGTAAGCGTGGGCTTTTGTAACTTATGCTTAGGGCCTTTTAAGTGAACAGCCTGTGATAAGCATGGGCAACTGTTATTTAGTGGAGGGCCGTTAAAGATACAAATTATCTACTCAATTTCCGCAAAGCTTTTGGGCCAATGTGATAGGGTGAATATTTTGTATAATATTTCCTTATGTTTTCTTTTATAGTCCTTTAATGGTCTGTTTGGTTGTAGATATTGAAGACGTAAACTCTGCAATTTGATTTGTGTGTAAATTCTTTAATTCACAGCAATTATAATCTGAAAAAGTAGATCAACTTGGACATTTGTTAATAAAGAATTTGCAACAAATGTTACAGCCTATATGAGGAGAGAAAAAGTTGCACCATCCAAAAAACTATCACAAATAAAAAATAATTTTATCTCGTTAAATAAATCTTCCATCTTCCAATAGAAAATACACCAGTATGCACCCTACTTTTTTAAACACTGTATTTTGAACTTTACTCTCTATAAATTTTAATACATTTGATTTAATTATATATACATTTGATTTAAAAAATCACAAATTAAAAATAATTCCATCTCCTTATATAAATCTTCCATCTTCCAATAGAAAATACATGTACTCCACTTATAGGGTTTATGCGCTTTTTTTGTTTTTTTTCATGGACCACATTTTTTCCTGTGGCCTTCAAAAGCCTAGTTATTGTGAAGTTGTCAAACACATCATTAATTTTGCTCTCTAGTTTGTGCGTTTGTGCGTTTCTGGGTTAACTCTGTTTTATCTTAGTGCACTTAAATATTAGTCATTCAGATCTCCAACAATTTCATATTAGATCATCGAATAATTGGATCCACGCTTATTTATATGATAAAATAACCCCTAGACATTAAACCAATTATCGAGTTTGCGTTAAAACTGCATTTTCCATAATTACATTACACGTATCCTCAATGTATTTCAGTTGATTTCATGCTAACATTTTCTACAATTTATTTTTGTAGCAAACAAATCAACATTTTGTCAATTTCTATTTATTTTCTTTGACAAAAAAGTCTGAGATCGAGTCGAGATATCACCATATCGCCAGTGTCGACACTTTAATAAATCGGATTGGGATCCTCTCCTCATGGATCCCCTCCTAATATCTCCTAATGAGATCTTGGCCATCAATCTATCCATGGACGGCCAAGATCTCCTCATGAGGAGAAGTAGGAGGGGGAGGAGTTAATCTTGACCGTCCATGGATAGATTGATGGCCAAGATCTCCTCATTAGGAGATATTAGGAGGGGATCCATGAGGAGAGGATCCCAATCCTAATAAATCCCACATAACATCCCAATGTAGCTCTAGCCCATCGTATCAGATCAAAGCCCGCA
The DNA here is from genome assembly GCA_022839385.1 of Asparagus kiusianus. Taxonomy (NCBI): domain Eukaryota; kingdom Viridiplantae; phylum Streptophyta; class Magnoliopsida; order Asparagales; family Asparagaceae; genus Asparagus; species Asparagus kiusianus. The sequence continues at coordinate 650,183 of BQKN01065176.1, forward strand.
CCTAGCCCAGGCCCAAAATCTGAAACCCAACCAGAAGGGAAAAACTTCCAGTGGGCCCCGCTGAAAACTAGCGGTACTGTGGGTCCCACACAGAGCGCGCGAATACCAATAAAGGCGCCGAGACGAGGTGCTATGAAACGTGATTTGCGCTGCTGGGTCAGAAACCGGCAAAAGTGTCAGAGCCAACTGCATGCGGCAGCACATGGCTCCAAAAAATATTTACTCATCATCATATCACCCGCGTTACCTACGCACGCATCTAGGATTTAGGGGTAAATTATGAAAATTACTTCATATATTATTATTATTATTTTGGCCTTGTTTTCACTTTGGTTCGTAAACGTTATCGTTCTTTGTCCACTCTAAGGGCGTCTCCAACAGCTTCTCTAAAATTTTCTTCAAAATGGGTAAGGAAAAATTATATTCTCCAAATTATTTTTACACCAACTCCAATAGCTTTCCCATTTTGAAGAATTTCTTTTTTCCTCTAAAAATTTGGAGAATGCTGCAAATTTGGGGAAGCTTCCCCATTTTTTCTCCTTCATCCCTATTTTGGGGAATAAGATGGGGAATCTGTTGGACCAAAAACCTAACTAAAGTCTCCAAAAATAAAACATGGAGAAGCTGTTGGAGATGCTTTAACGCCCAACACTTTGACACCCCGACGTTTCAATCTCGTTTTACTTTAATACCCTCATCCACATTTTGTTAGATTTTCCGCACATTTGTATAATGTGATTACAGATAAGTTAATTTTACCCGGTTACTGGAGATCAAAGCAACCAATTAATCTCATCGGCATGATTTCATATATTAAAGGGTGTTTGTTTCACCAAAAAATTTAGAATTTGGTATGGATTACAAGTTTTGGGATCAAAAAGTGAGGTTTTTTTTTGTATTTTGGGATTCCGTATATGATATTTGTTCTAAGAAAAACTTTAGAATATTAAATATCAAAAGTGCAAAAAATACGTAGTTTTTTAGTTTTGCCAAATCCTCTTAATTGGAGAGGATTTTGACAAATCCCATAAATAGGTGTGCTTACCTCTCAATTGGAGAGGACTTGACAAATCCCAATTTTATTTTTTTGTGGGAGGTAAGCTCACCAAGATAGCATATTCGCCATATTACAAAAAATTGGCATTTAGTAATGTTACAATTTGATTTTGAATAAATAAAATATTACAAATTGTAGTATTCCAAATCTCAAAATATTAATGAAACAAACTACATTTTACAAATCTCAACTCATAACAAAACACCTATGGATTTTAAATCCTACGATGAAATCCATATCCTAAAATTATAGGATTTAAAACAAACACCCCCTAAGTAGATGACATGGACTTAAGTAAAAAAATCTACCGAAATATGAAAATAATAGGGTATTAAAGTGTAACGGGATTGAAATTTTGAAAATTTGGCGATGTTAAAAGGGTTAAATTATTTTTAAAAAACGTACTTTAAAGCAGAGTATCAAACTGTAAAAATAGATAGAGTTTGCGGTGGCCACATGAAAACAAAAGGAAATTTTTATTCTCAAAGGCCGATTGAAACTCAAGACATCTATACTTCACAATTCAGAGTTTAAGCGTTGTAAAAAGAAAATAGAGAAAAATAAGTTTTCGATTAAAAAAAAATATAGGTATCATAAATCAAGAATTTCGCATGCTTAATCCTTGTTTGGTTGTGGGCTAAAGCTGAATGAATGTTTATCAGGGCTTATTTTTTGAGCTTTGTCAAAAAGTCTTAGGTCATGTTTAGGAATCCGCTAAAAATGGATCAGGTTTAAAATCTAGCCTAGGTTTAAAATATTTTATCTTTGAAAATAACCGTGCCCAACTCTGGACCTATCCTAACCGTATTAAAAAAATATTCAGGCTCGCATAACTTCATGTTGTGTTGTTAAAACGGTTATTTAACATGCGTTGAGTTAGCACTGAATCTGACCAAAATTTAGGTTTGTTTTTTATTGATAAAAATAAGCTATTTCTAACTTAATTTTTCTGAGGCCAAAAATGAAGAGCATAAAATATGTTTAGACTTAGATTTAGAATAGAACCGAAAAAGTTTGAAAAGACTAAAAACTAAGTTTTTTTTATATGTAATTAAATTGTATTTCTCAAAAGAGCGCTGCTACGGGGACCCATAATATGGGACCAATGGATGGGACTAGTGATGTGTCACTCCCCTATTGGATAATGAGTTGGCAATGAGTTGGCATCAACAACTCATTATCCATTATAGGAGGGACACATCATTAGTCACACCCCTTGGTCTCATATTTTGTGTCCTTGAAGCATTAATCGCTCCTTTTCTCAAAATAACCAAACAGCCCCTATTTAATAAAATATAAAATTTACGAGAGGACGTAATCCCTTGGGTCCCACAGAAACCGTTGTGCGCTGCGTGGAGACAAACTAGTTAACATGCATAGAAACCCGAGGACCGTTTCACGCCGTTGATGCCGTACAAAGCACGCCAAGCAACGGGTAACTCTGGCCTACTAAAGGGCCCCACAAAACCTAACCCCTCACCAGCGAACAACGTACAAGGTATGAACCTAAAACGTGGGCCCGTGGGCCTTTTCTTCCGTCAGTCTTTGCTTTGATTTCTTTTCTTGGAAACCAATGGGACGCTGGCAGCCACTCAATCTCTCTGCGGGAGGTATCACTTGGCCGGAACGTCATTCTTTTCGGGTTTTTTGATGGAGCCCCCATAATCCTTGGAGGTTTTGGACGTAACCTTCTAAACTTTTTTTTTTATTTGACAAAACTACTCCCTGTAGTTTAAACTTTTACTAACGGACCCCAATTAAAGCTTGAACTTTTATTGACGGATCCCCGATCCATAACTGAGAAATAACGAAGAAGCCTTTGAGAGGACAAACCCTCAATTAGGGAGGAGGTGGGTACGATTACCCCTAAATGACTAATGTTTAGCTGAGATTTTTGTTCTGGATGGTATTTTAGTTATTTTCTAATTTTAGGCAGGGGATCCGTGCATGAAGAGACGTTTAAACTTTTCAAGGGGCTTTATGATTTTATCCAAAGTTCGGGAAGGTATTGTCAATGAAAAAAGAAGGTAGGGCTATGTGCAAGACCGCCAAAGTACAGTGGGGTTTTGTGATTAACCCGGTACTTTTTTTTTTCTTTCTTTCTATTTGTTTTCTCATACTGTAGTTTGCTTTTCCACGGGAGGATTGAGGAAGGGAAAGAGATGATGATGCAGAGTAGATTGCAGAAAGCGGTTCAGTGGGACTCCGGATAATGTAATGAATGTCTCCGAAACGCTCACGCACCCGCACCGCACTTTTGCGCCGTCTTGATTTTGCTTGTGTGAGAAAAAACCACTATCCCTTATGGTTTTGATTTTGCTAATTGTGTCCACTTCGTTCGTGAATCATTGAATTCGTGGCATGGACTCAATAGCTTTTTCAACAAATTTAATTAGTTGTGCTTATTAACATGCATGTGACAACAGATTATCCAAAAAAATTCCTCTCTTTTGAACTATGGGCGGTAGTAGTATTACTTCAAGGGGGCAAATTTAGTGCTTTTGTTTGTATGGCGGGGTTGATGAGGGGTGCGTAGGGGAAGAAAGTTAAACAGATTAGCCTTGTTTGTGAGTTTTTAAAAAAGTGAACGGAGGGAGAGAGGAGTAATAAAATTTACGTCCCCTAATCTTTATTCTATATAATTTGGTTGATCCGTAAATTGGGGCGTAGAGGAGGTAAATTGTTGTTGACGATCATGATACAAACCTAGCAGCTAGCTAAGAAATGCTCCAACTTCATTCCCTTTACTAAACTCCCAAACATGATTATTATTTTCTCCCTCCCCTTATTTTCCTTTCCTTTCCTTTACCATCGCCCAATTACAAGTACAACCCTAGTGCTAGATTTAGGATTTGTAGAAAGTGATATTATCACTTCTATACTATTATATAAAAAATTATATAAAAAATCAAGGGTGGTCCAAGATTTGGATGAGTGGTGGACATTGTCCTCATTTCTATGGTAATTCAAAGGGTAAAAAGATGACTTCATATGTTCTCTTCCTTTCTTTTCCTTCTCTTACTTTTCTTCTTTTATTTTTATAAAGAACATTCTAGACTATTCGACTAACTTAATCCATTATACTTTATTTATATATGATACAAAGAGAAAGTGATGACTTTTTTTAAAGTAGATATACCTAAATAAAAGTCTCAATATTCTTTTTATGTATAAAAAAAATCATCACTTTCTCTTTGTATCATTTATACATGTTAAAAATGAAAAAATAGGAAAAATATGGAAAAAATCCACAGGCCGACCCACGATTTGTAGGCCATGGGCTGGACCTGACCCTAGGTGAGTCATACATATGTTAGGTCAACTGCAATCACAACGTGAGATTAGAAAAGTATGTCCAGCTTACTCTGACTGAGACATGCCCGAGTCAGACCTGACTTAGCTTTGAACACGATAGGCCAGGTCATGGGCCCAAATTGACCCGGCCCACACCCACCCCTAATCATGATTATAGAACTATAAAATCGGCCCACCCCCACCCCTAATCATGGTCATGGAACTATGTATGATTGGATTTGATAATATACACGCGAAAATATCTGAAAGAAAAATATCTCTGAATTAGAATTTCGGCCGATGCTCGATCTATTAATGTCTATAGCCACACGCAATATCAACCGAATTAAATCACATGTCCCAACTCAACATTGAACCGCAAATCTCATACTCAAAGGTTCTTTGTCATGCCGACATTGACATAGTCCTTTTCTCTCAAGTTCAGCAACAGTCATGTTTGTGGGTACCCCACTAAATCATACACTCAGCTCCAAAAACGGGAAAAAAAGGGAAAAGAACAAAGGGATCTCATTAAACCCACGCTTATAGATGCGTAATAATCTACACCGTAAGTGCGTGTTTGATTCGTTTTACATAAATTTAAAAAAAAGGAAAAGCAAAGACACAAAAATAAATTTCTATATGCTTCTATTAATTTGTAGGAAAAGTTTTATAACAATCTCAAAAATTGTGGTTTTTTCAACTCTTTCTTAGTTTCATTCAGAATATAAAATAGGGATTCTAAATTTATGGAAAAGATTGATTTCCCATTCTCTAGTTTAGTTTAATATAAAAAAACTTTTATGAAAAATTAAATCACAACGCCACATGCGAAATTACCGCTACTAGTGGACAAATCATATACTCTCTTTAAAAGTATAAGTTTGGAAAAAAAAAATTCAAGATCAATATTACCCTTAACTTTTTTGAATATTACATTGTTATCCTAATCTATTCTAATTATCCTATCTTCAATGAATTGGTAACTAAATGATTTATCTTATTCATAATGAGATTTAACATGTTATTGAATAAAAAATATATGTTTTGTTGTAATATACTAAAGAAATGAAACAAGAGACAAGAGAAGCAGAGAAATTGTAATATTTTATTCACCTTATTCCATTTCCATACATTGTACTATTTATAGATACATGATGGAATACAAAAGGACATGAAATTAATAGTCCATATACAAAGTAATGTCCACATACATTTTGTCTTTTAGATTTCCACAAAATGTCTCTTAGATTTCAACACTCCCCCTTGGACATTACTTCGAGATGTCAATGCCTCGTTAAAAACCTCGCTAGAAAAACCCAGTGGGATAAAAACTAGTCGAGGAAAAGAGTACACGACATTAGTAGATTCTTGTTGTATTAGTTGCCTCATTAAAAACCTTTAACTAAGAAAACCTTGTGGGACAAAACTTAGCAAAGGGAAAAAGAGTACAACTAAAAATCTTCGGGATCCAAACTTGTGTTGCATTAGTTGCCTCATTAAAAACCTTTAGCTATGAAAACCCTATGGGACAAAACTTAGCAAAAGGAAAAAAGAGTACAACTATAGTCCTTCAAGGCATAATCTTCGGGATTGCGTTGAAAATTCGTTCCCCCTGATGATAACAATCTTCTAAGTCTATGCTAAGAAAAACCCAGTGGGACAAAACTTAGCGAAAAGGGGCAAATTATGATAATAGACCTTCAGGGCCCAATCTTCAGGATTGTTCTTTAAGAATTTGCTCCCCCTGAAGAAGATAGTCTTTCAAGTCTATGCATATTATGAACATATTTCTCATAAGTTGATGTAGGTAGAGATTTAGTGAACAAATCTACAAGATTGTCACTTGAACGAACTTTTTCGATGGTGATTTCGTCATTCTTTTGGAGCTCATGTGGATAAAAGAATTTTGGCGTAATATGTTTTGTCATGGTTCCTTTAACATATCCACTGCTCATTTGTACAACACAAGATGCATTGTCCTCATAAAGGACAGTGGGGGGAATATCATCTTTCGCTAGACCACACGAGCCACAAATATGTCGTGTCAATGAACTTTATCATACACATTCTCGTGAGGTCTCATATAAAACGATAATCTCTGAGTGGTTAGAAGAAGTAGTCACCATGGTCTGCTTAACAGACCTTTAAGAAACGACAGTACCACCACAGAGAAAAAACATAACCAGTCTGAGATCTGGCGTTATGGGGATCAGACATGTAGCCAGCGTCCTAATAGCCCACCAATGTCATATCTTGGTTTCTTTTATAGAATAGTCCAAGATCTTTTGTGCCTTGAAGATAGCGAAGGAAATGTTTAACGACATTCCATTGTCTCCTTGTAGGATAAGCATTATACCTTGCTAGCAAGTTCACCGCAAATACAATATCAGGCCTGATGCAATTTGCGAAATAAAGAAGTGCTCCAATGGTGCTCAGATAGGGAACTTCTGGCCCTAACATTTCTTCATTATCTTCTTTGGGTGTAAATGGGTCTTTATCCACTTCGAGGGATCGGATGACCATTAGTGTGCTAAGTGGATAAGATTTATCCATATAAAATCTTTCCAAAACCTTTTTCACATAGGTTGACTGGTGTACAAAACCTCTTTCTGGGAAAATGCTTGATCTGCAGGCCGAGACAAAACTTGGTTTTTCCCAAGTCTTTCATTTCAAACTCCGTCTTTAGGCATGAGCTAGCTTTTGTAAGCTCCTTGTGTGTTCCAATAACATTTATATCATTAATATAGACTGATATAATACAGAAGCCATTTTATAAACACACAAGGGCATACATCATTATTTACATATCTCCTCTTCAGGAGGAACTCACTCAGTGGGTTATACCACATTCTACCCGACTATTTCAAGTCGTATAACGACCTTTATAATTTAATGCTATACATGTTGCGATTCTCGTTTTCTCTTAATTCAGGAATTTTAAGTCCATCAGGGACTTTCATATAAACATATTAGCGTCTAATGACTCATATAAAAATGTGGTCATGATGTACATATACTGCATATATAAATTCATAGTTTCTGCCATAGGTATTAACTTGCAGAACGTAATACAATCACTAATAGGAGAATATTTTACATCTAAATCGATGTCGGGTCTCTGCGTGAACCCATTGAGCTATGAATCTCGCTTTATATCTCACCACCTTACAATTCTCATTTATATCCTGCAGGGATATATAGACTATAGGTTCAAAATACTTTAGGGAGTTCAGCTCAGCCTCAATTGCCACTTTCCATCTCACCTAGTCCGAGTGCTTCAAGCACTCTATTACCGACATAGGTTCTGGATCCAGATTAATTTCGGAGATAGTAAGAGCAACTGTAGAGGCAACTATGTTGTCGACAACTTTCATATTTCTATTATATTTCTCCTTTTTTTCAAATTCGTGGCCACTTTAATTCTTATTTTATGTTAACTAAATCCTTGTCATTTCCCTTAACAATTGGATTTGGCCGTTCCGCATCTCTAATATTATGATTATCAAGTGCACGTGCAATTTACTGGAGATTCTATCTTCAGGATGAACCTCTTCTGGAGGTTATGGGAGTGACTGTCTTTCTATATATAATTTAGTTTGCCGCAGACTTTTATCTTTTACACTAACATGTTTTATATGCTTCTGGCACAATATGCTTCTGGCATACCAAATCATCAATGATATATTCAACATGAATATGGGGCTTAGTCACTCTTTTCTTAGCAGATTATCATTTGAACTTCTGGTTCAGTTTGACTAGTACGTGGATATAAATATTGAAGATCTTTTTATCAATGAAATTTCTTAACATTATTTTGTATTTTGGGCACTAATCTCCCCCTAATGTCGAGAATTAATCTTCAATAAAAATGCAGTCTGCGTACCATATTGTAAATTGATCCCCCTAACATGGGCCATAGGTACTAAATTATTGACGGAGTTTTATAAATAATATATGTACCTTCACTGAGGTCCCATAGAGGTACGCTATGGTGGTGATATATAAACATGGACTGCAAATAAATGTTAGAACCTAGAGGGGGGGGGGGGGGTGATTAGGGTCTTATG
>BQKN01065176.1:677138-718304 GCA_022839385.1 Asparagus kiusianus
ATATACTACAAAATATTATATATCTGACATCTAGAAGAGCATAAAATTCTTCCTAAATTACACATGAATATTTTGACGATCTCTTAGTGATTTAGTGTCATAACTATACAGGGCCAATTGATATTGTTGTGCGCGGCGCGGAAGCGGTCGAATCACACAATCCAAATAAGAGAGATCACAATCAAATAAACAAGCACAATCACCAAATAACACAAGAGATTTACGTGATTCGGCAAGTTGCCTACGTCCACGGGGCAAGGAGGGGGGAGTTATTACTACTAGAAATCAAGGGAATACAAGTAGAGTTACAAATCTCTCAGATCAAACCCTAAAACAAAGCTCTTGATCTCTCACAACTCTCCCATAATTGGATGCAACAATCCTCTCTTCAAGGCTGCTCAAAATCGTCCTTGAGATTACCCTAAACAATCAGGTTTTGAGTTATATATAACTCAGAAACGAAACGGGTCAAAATCCAAAAGCCCAGCCCAAAATCATCGACGGTCGACTGCGGCGGTCTACCGCGTAGGTCTCGCGGTCGACCGAATCACAAAACCCGAGAGAAAATCCATTACAGTCATCCACGGTCGACCGCGACGGTCAACCGCGACGGTCGACCGCGACGGTCAACCGCGACGGTCGACCGCGACGGTCAACCGCGACGGTCGACCGCCACCAGCTCCGACTCCTACTAGCCTTCGTGCACGTTCACGGTCGACCGTCGCGGTCGACCGTCAGTCTGCCTGGCTGAATTCTTTACTGTTTCTTGTATTTCTTCAATTCTCCACCTCGGCGAATGTTTTCACCAAAACTGAGCCGACACCAAATCATCCAATAGTCCCTCAACAAGTCAGGAAACCAAACTAGAGCTGAAACACGATCTTACGATCTTCCCCCATCTGAATCAACTGATCAAACCGGCTGAATCTGAAAGACTGCCTATGTATCCTCTTGCCCAAGGAATCAAGCCGAACGTAGTTCACCCAAATGGCCTCCAAAGGCCTCAATCCACTAGAAGAGTTCGCAACCCTTCTCCAACATCACGATCAAGTCTACGGCTGATAGCACCTCCAATGGCCCTAAACTGAAACAATCCAAACATCTCCACCTGAGATGAACCAATGGCCATATCCAGACTACATCTATCAGCTGTACTCGAATCAATCAACCTATCATCTGCATCCAAATCAACACGATTCCCAATCCGTGTCACATCAGTTGGAATTCCAAATGATGCAGTATGATCTGGAGTTTCCACCAAACGTGGAGTAGCATCACTCTCCACCCGCTGTGATGTCTCAAAGATCTGATCACCACTCTCCTCCTGCCGAGAGTCAAACGTGACATTCCTGCTCAGAACAATGTCAGAAGCCAATACCTGATAATCAAACACGCCTCTGAATCCCAAATGTGCTATCGGATCAAATCTCACATCCACGATCTGACCAAGTGCCGGGTAGCCAAACATCCGACGTAACCTAAAATCTGAAGCAGCTCCACCAGATCCCATATCTATACATGCAACAGTCGGCAACCTATACATGAGACGGCCCAAACATGTCGTAGCCTACACACCAATACCAATGCTCGACATCAAACGCCGATCCTCCTCCAGAAAGGAACAGCTCACCAAATCTGCCATCTCTCCTCGTCGCCTCAAAGTTTTCACACCAATGAAGTGTCTCCTATTACCGTGAGCTTAGCACAAATATAAGAAAGAACCCCTACCATAGTCAGAACGTCGGGTTACCTTTCTACCAACACACTTCCTCCATCTGTTGCAGGCTTCTAGGACTTCACACCAACGGGACTTGGTTGCAACCCACTAATGCCTAGAGCAATCCCCAACTATGGAAACCACATATTTATTACCTCCCAATGATGCTCTCTTAGAAGGCCCCCAAATGCCTGAATGAACACCCCTTAAAAGACCCCTCGAATGATGGATAGAAGTGCCAAACTCCACCTCGGTCTTCTCGCTCATACCAATGGGTTCACAGGACTTCAAACTGTAGGTCATAGCACTCCGCAACAACCTATGCACGACATTACCAATCAAATAACCCAGCATCAAACAACGCCACAGTCTAGCCGAATCTGATGAAGTCGTCTCCTTATCAATCGCCGTGCTTCCAAGCAAATAATACAAGTTGCTTCTTCTGACGCCCTTCATAACAATCATGGACTCCAATGTGACCTTCAAACGTGCATCCTCCAAGGTCACTTTATAGCCAGATGCCACCAAAGCTCCAAGTGAAATGATGTTCATCTTCAATTGTGGAACGAACCTTACATCATTCAACTCTCGCACCATCCCGTCACTCATCTTAATCCGAACGGTACTAATACCACCAATAGAGCATGCATGTCCATTACCCATGAGCACAACATCCTCTCTTTCCAACTTCTGAAAGCTGGAGAACCAACGCATCCATCACCTGACACCTCCACAAACCGAAATTGATCTTACCATCAAACTTCGGAACATCGATCTTCATGTTATTGATGCTCAAACTATGTATCGTCTTCGTAAGAGACGATCCCGATGTGCTTGCTTCACCCATGTTGTCGATCTAACTCTTCAAATAGGAATCTTTCAGCGAATCCTTCAAACAAGCCTCAAGTTGAACCCGAAGCTCTGATACCAATTGTTGTGCGCAGCGCGAAAGCGGTCGAATCACACAATCCAAACAAGAGAAATCACAACCAAATAAACAAGCACAATCACCAAATAACACAAGAGATTTACGTGGTTCGGCAAGTTGCCTACGTCCACGGGGCAAGGAGGGGGGAGTTCTTACTACTAGAAATCAAGGGAATACAAGTAGAGTTACAAATCTCTCAGATCAAACCAAAAACAAAGCTCTTGATCTCTCACAACTCTCCTACAATTGGATGCAATAATCCTCTTTTCAAGGCTGCTCAAAATCGTCCTTGAGATTACCCTAAACAATCAGGTTTTGAGTTATATATAACTCAGAAACGAAACGGGTCAAAATCCAAAAGCCCAGCCCAAAATCATCGACGGTCGACTGTGGCGGTTGACCGCGCAGGTCTCGCGGTCGACCGCAGCGGTCGACCGAACCACAAAACCCGAGAGAAAATCCATTACAGTCATCCACGGTCGACCGCCACCAGCTCCGACTCCTACTAGCCTTCGTGCACGTTCACGGTCGACCGCCAGTCTGCCTGGCTGAATTCTTTACTGTTTCCTGTATTTCTTCAGATATAACTTAATTTGAGAATTCATATGCAATTATTCCTATAAAAATGACCCATGGTTTTTTTTTGAGCCCATGATTCTTTTATTACCCAATATTGAATTGAACTCGAGACCATATGAATCATATTTAAACCTTCCAACAGGGCCGGCCCTGATATTCTTAATTTTTCACGGGGCCCTAATCAAGGTTTCAAATGAGGGGCCTCTATATATAATATTTCATACACAAAAAATTTTATAAGATAACAAAATATTTTTTTATTAAAATGAGACAATAAGCACATAATCGTATTAATATTAAAATCAAAAAACTTCTTGATGCTTTATAAATAACACAATTCATACTACATTAAATGGGATCACCTTGCATTTTCATTAACCAAATCCTCGCTTTCTTGATTTCTAGGTTGCTCATTTTCAATATTCACCGAATCTTGAACTAAATTAGAATATGTATTTCTACTACTAGTAATAAATTTTTCAAGTGCTCCCGCTTGAGATCGATTGAATTCTTCAATTTTTTGTTTATTTATCCGCTTATCATGTCCATACATATACTTTCGAGGAGGCATGATATCCAAATTTAATTCTGAATCTGCTACAATCTAATAAATATTGAGAAAAATAAATTAATCAAGAATTCCTACCAAAAAACATGTTAGGGACTAAAATATATCAAATATTTAAATTGAAATTTGAAATTAAACAATAAAATCTGTATATGTAAGGTAAAAGATCTTACAATTTCTTCCAAGTTTGAGATAAAGATGCTTTCTTTCTTGGCAATCCACCAAATCTCGTTTGATTCTGCCCTAATTCACAAAGCCCTAATCAATTTCAATTTTAATTTCACAAAGCCCTAATTCCTAAACCCTAAGTCCACAAAGCCCTAATTGGCTAATTCCTAAACCCTAGTGAGAACTGAGAACTTACAGAATAGAGGGGACCGGGGCGATGACGGGCGGCTAGGCGACGGGACAGCGACGAGCGACCGGGCGATGGCCAGGCCGTGGGAGCGGCGAAAATGGAGAGCGGACTCAGTGGAGAGGGATGAAGATATTCGACAAGGATAAATTTTTTTTTCCAACAATGATAGTTACGAAAATATTCCTCTTATCTTTTCGCCACCAAGCGTACTCGTGATGGTGGGCCTGGGCCAATTATAATTATGCTAACAATGAATCTGATCTTCTTTATAATTTATCTTATGTGGAAAATTACACTTATGCTACTAGCTCCAATTAAATTAAATTGTAGCAGGGGCCCTAGGAGTTCCGGGGCCCTAGGCGGCCGCCTGACCCGCTTAGGGTCAGGGCCGGCCCTGCCTTCCAACAGCATGAATCACTTGTGACGAGTCAATGTTATTTTAAAAATAAAGAGATGTGTAAGAGAAAAAAAAAGCCAATACTTCTACCACAATCAACGGCCTTGCTGATCTCATGTCGGCTATGTGATTTTGGGTAGGGTTTGGGCCCACGGTTTCTACGAATATAGACTTGGTCATGAACTTGAACTATGGGTCAAGGCACTTAGAGTAATCTAGCTTTATTCCGTTACTGATTGTTACATTATGAAATTATAAACTGAGTTGAAGTTTCACTAGATATACATCTAAATCGAATTAAAAATATCAAGATGCATAATCTGATGTCGACCAACGAAAATGATGTTCAACCTAGTAGAATTATAATACTAATACTGTAAAGCATAGGCACAGATACATCTTGAATGATCATATCTGTTTTCATCTATAATCACACCACGATAAAAAATTAAAATTAATAAAATACTATAATGTAAATTTCATATAATCCCTATCATTTATATTTCGTACAGCGCTTATCAGTTATTGCCATTCAATTATTTTAGCAACACTTAGTAATACCCATGGATTTGCATTTCTTCACTGGAATATTACAAATAATCGGCTCTCTCTATCAAGAATTTATAGGAACATTAATTATAGAGAATTCTTATAAACAGTGATGGAAAAGTATCGTGGGCTCATTTAGTTTGTTCCACAAATAAAAAGACTTTTAAATAGTTTGTTTGCAAAGTATTGTTCATGATGTCCATAAAATGAGAAGATGCGACTAATATTATTATAGAGGTTCTTTAAAACTAAGAATATAGAGGATTGCTATACGAAGATTTAATTGGTTTATAATTAGAAAAAATATTCAACGAAGACGGTCCGTAATATTTAATGTACATCAAATATATGTCAACTATTAGACTTATTCAGGACTCTAATAATTTAATGATTAAGATCGATTTGATGGGCATTTAGCGCCATGGTGCTGACACCGTTTAATACTTTCACACTCCAAAATAGGGATGCGGGGTTCTCTTCTTTTTGCTCAAATAAGAAATGGCAAAATTGCACATGATACCTCTGATCTATATATCTTTAATTGCACTTAAACACCCACAAAGTCGTTTATTGCCACGTAAAACATCTGAATTAATGGTCACTTTCAGAAAAAATAAATTGCTTACGAATGTGTTGAGGGGTGTGTAGAGTAACCGATAACAAGGACGTGAGGGTTTTTATGCAATTTACCCAGTGGAAAACCAAGACATAAATCCCCCTCCCTCTTTATAAAAAAAATTCCCAACACTCCAAACCCCCTCAAAAGCAAAACCTCCATCGATCTCCGCTGTCCGTCCCCGTCCTTCTTCAATCCCTCTCCCTCCCCATAAACAACAATGAAGCGAACAAGAGCAGACCCATCTCAATCCAAGCGCCCCTCATCGAAGACCCACAAGAGATCTAAGAACCCAAACCCAAAACAGCAATCCAAAACCCTCAAACCCATCGAAGCTCCATCATCATCAGCCGCATCCACGGCCCACAACAAACACCAAGAAGAGGACCCCATTGCCGGAGAATTGGATTTTGGGGAGAGCTTCGGGTTCTGGTGTGGCTCAATAGAGGAGGATCTTCTATTGGGCTGGTTCCCCTGGACTGGGGCTTTAATGGAGGAAGAGGAGGAGGGAGAGGAGAGGGATTTTGATATTTGGCAGCTTCAGCAGATTAATGAGATACCTAATGGCAGTAAGTGAGGGAGTAGAGTTGGTAGAAATTAGGTAGGTAGTTATCAACGAGGTAAAATGTAGGGGGCTTTGGGGCTTTTTGTTGTATAGAGGTATGGTTTCAGTGATGAGATGATAGTTTTGAATAGACTTGAAGTTTGACACAGAAAGAATGAAAGGCCCATATGCCCAATTCAATTTGTTCTTTGTTCTTTGTTCTTATTTTTTTAGTTGTGCGTTTTGGATACTTGAATGAATTTTATGTGGAATTTGGGATTTTATGGATACTCTGTAGCTTTTTGTGGTTTTTGTCAAGGTTCATGATAGGGAGAGGGATTCAACTTTTGGCCAAATTAGGTGCCTCTCTGTTGTTTTATTCTGGCATTTTAATAAATTTCTCCCTTTATTTGGTGATGACACTTTTTTTAAACGCAATATGCGCTTTTGAGTAGAATTCACACATTAGAATGGAAATCTGTGCTTTATCGCACAAATTGTTTGGGTTTTAGGCTTAATGGTTTGTAAGTTTGATTAAATGCATATGCATTCATATATCCTTGTTTTGAGGGAAGCATGGTTATATCCTTGTAAAAGGTGTTTTCCTTTACCCGTTACAATTTGTGCATCTTTTATTTATTTATTTTCTACGTTTGCAATCTTGTTTTCCCTTATCTTCATGTTTAATATGATTGCAGCGAAATTGATGTTTATTGTGTTATTTATTTATTTATTTTCAATTCATGATCAATGTTGTGATGGAATAGGAATCCACTTCCTAACTGTTGTGTTTCTATATTCTTAATATGGTGTTGGTGAAATTATCACTAAAATTTTGGCAATAAGATTGCCGTCAAAATTTGATGTTCTTAATGGTGTCAGTGAAGTTATCACTAAAATTGTGGCGATAGTTTGAAGTCAAAAATGTTATAGATTTTAGCATTTTATTCCATGATTTCTGATAGAAAGATGAATACCCATCTCAAGTCTGAACAATTTCTATTTGACTTGTATCTTGATATGTATCGTGAAGATATTTCTATATTTTCCACCTTGCAAATAGAAATTCTATGTTATAAATATGAATGCTTAGGGGCTGTTTGGATGCATTTAGGAAACTAGAGTTTTTATGACAAAAAATAGAAAGTGATTATCCACCTCATCACTTTCCATTCGAGTGTTTACATTGTTTGGTTAGGAATCTTTGTGAATCCTAAAATAATAGTATTATATTGTTTGGATAGTATAATATAAACTAGAATATTTATGACACAAAATGGAAAGTGGTTATCCACCTCATCACTTTCTACAAGGTTTTAACTTTATTATTATTTTTTTTGGACACATTTATGACATTGTGTAAGCTTTCCAATAAAATCACTCCTAATTTTGGTGATTTTACTTTCGGTGACACCTCATCAAAATGTGTAAGCTTTTCATGTAAAAGAGAATTTAAACAAACAATGTAAAGTGATGAAAGCTGACATTAAGACCCATTTTTTTACACTTTCCATCATTTTACATGATAACAACATACAACCAAACAGCCCGTGGCTGACCCAAAAGGGCGTTAGGTTAGATTTTGAGGGATAAGGCAATAATTTTTTATTATTGATTAGTAGTGAAATTGTGGTCCCATTGTACTGCAAGGACATATTTATTCACATTGATCACCGCTCTTGTAAAATCTGTGTTGATAACAATGGCAACATTATTAAATGGTCAAATATATTTTTGGAAAAAAACATCTGGAAAATGTGAAATGATTTAAATATGCTTTTTTTTATAAAAAATCTCATTTTAGTTAAAAATTCTCAGCAGTAAAAACAATCCTGAGTCATGTGCAGTAATTTTTGCTCCCCCCGTGTTTATCATTCTACGAAACTTCAGGTTAATTTTTATGGTAAAGGTTATGGTGTATTTGAAGACTTCTTTAAACCGTGTCTTCATCACACGACATATCTATTCTTCTATACAAATGGGAGAACCCAAAATTCACTATTTGTGCTACAGGAAATACTATGGTATCATTTACTACAGCATTATTACTGTAGTAATCAGGAAATGAGATACTATAGCGATTTTTGAAAAATATATTGTAGCACACGGGAACAAGGTAGCATTTTAAAAAACACTGTAGCAGAGGCTGGATAAATATTGTACGTAGTATTTAAAACTGAGATTATTGTAGCGAAAAAAAAATACACCGTGCTGTATACGATGTTCACACTAGTCAGGCTTTTAAGTTAAAAACCGAAATTTCAACCTCTAGTTGAGACTGTTTTCTGATATTATCAAATATTTACTTAATTAATCCCATGAAGAGGATATAAATTTTCTTTGTCAGCTGGTGGTGGTGTTGTCCGAATGAGATGGGACCTCTTCGGAGATCTTTTTCGCGGGCACGAGGTTAGGTTCAGTGGCGCAGTGAATGTGCTGCGTCTCATGGGCTACAACTTGCTCGGGAGACAGAAAGTAGCAGCTGCAAGATAGCGACGGGCTCAGGATGACAACTGTGTTTTCTACAGTCTAATTTTGCCTCTTTTGGAAACTGCAACTCGACTTTGAAGGCCAAGTTGGCCCGCTGCTTTGTTATTAATTTAAGACTCCAGGTGACTCCTCCTTTTGATAAGACGCGAGAGAGCTGTTCGCTCCTTGTTTCGGTCCCATCACGGCACGGCACGTACGAGGGACGATGCCCTTTCCCGAGATCACCCTTGCAAGTGGATGATGTAGCTCGGGTAATTGGGTTTGGTTCCGATCGAGACATCCTAAAAGGACTTGGGGTTTGTATCTTATTCTTGGGTTAAGTGGGTATTATTGCCCCCATACATTTGTTTTTTTTGTGTTTAGTCCTTCCGATCATTGAAATCTGAGATTAGTGTGTCGAAATCTGATGACTACTTTGGAACCCATAGCAGCTTAATTTTGGGTGTAACATCATTTTATTTGATTTGGAGGGGCTAAAGACTAATTAATTTCAGAACACTTAAAAAGATTTGATGGGCTAATTTCAAAATATAGAGACGTGGGGGACTAATTTTACCATATGAGAGATCTAGGGTGTGTTTCACCATGTTTGTTTCAATTTTTCTTTTGAGTTTTGGTATTCCATAAACCTTTTTTGTTTCAAAATTAGTTTTGGGATATTGAATCCCTAAATTATAAAAAGTAATATATTTTAGGATTTGTAAAATCCCCTCATTGAGCTGGGATATGGGCTAGATATCTGGCAAAACCCGCCAACTCATTTTTTTCTCACCTTCCGCAAACCAAAATCCCCTCATTCCCATCACCGCTTCGGTTCTTCTCCCTCCTCTTTTACCCGCTACCATATTTTATCCGCCGCCTCCTCTTCCCGCTCCTGTTCATACCTGCCGTCTCCTCTTCTCGCCTCATGTTCTTACCTGTCGCCTCCTCACTCTGTTACTCTAGTCGTCGCTTTTTCTCACAGCCCTCCTCTTTTACCCTCCTCCTCCTCCTTCATTTCAGTTGTATTTTGATAAAGAACAAGTATTTGGATGACAAAGCTGAAATTTGGGCGAAACTAATTTGGGGATTTCTGTCGATTCTGGATTCTAGGGTTTCAGGCGATTCGCTCAAATCCCTCATGTATAGATCTCGCACCCCCTCTTTCTAAATATCTGCTTTGATTTGTGTTAGGGTTTTGTAATTATGATTTGGGTAGATTTGGGTTGATTTTTGCTGTTTGTTGAGTTTTGATGCATGACTGGTTACGATTTTGGGTAGATTTGAGTTTTGATGCATGCTGAGTTTTAGTTTGCGGCTGAGTTTTAATGCTGGGTAGATTTGGGTTGATTTCTGTCGATTTTGTAAGTTTTGATGCAGGACTTTCTTTATCTTTCAACATAATCTGTCATAAAAGCTTAGATCTATGTAAGGAGCATGTTCAATAACTTTTATGTGCTAAATAGTAACGATGATAATAATATGACAGTTAATTCAATAGCTTTTATGTTTGGAGCAGGTTCAATTACTTAGATTTGTGTAAGAAGCAGGTTCAAAACCTAGATTTGGGATCATAAAATGAGGTTTACGTCATTGAAACCCAAAAACATGAGGTTTAGTTTATATTAAGGTTAATTTCAGTGACCATGAATTGGGTTCATCTATTTTATGTGTTTAGTAAGGTTAATTTTACTTAACTTCTTGAACATTGTTGATTTCTATTCACTTAACTTCTTGAATGATGTTCTTCTGGTCGGCGATGATCCCTAACAGTAAGTCTCAACTCCTTTTTTGGACAATATCTATTCAGTCTTTTGGTTTTGAACTTTTCTTTTATCTATTATGATATTATTGTTATAAATTCTATCTACCAATATTAAGTGAGGTCAAATTGGTGGCTGTTAACTAGTACTTTTCTTTCGGCACGTGTTAACTATTTAACTATTCACAGTTGATGCTAAAAGTATTAGTAAGGATGCATTCCTTTGGTAAATTATATTATCCAAATGCCTCAAATCGATAAATGTTCCAGTAATGAGAAATACAGGTAAAATCTGAAATAACAGAAAGCTGACAACATACTATATATGTGCAACATAAAGTTGAAGATGATTATAACTCATACACTTCTTGAGTCTAGTTATCATAAGCACAACTCTCTTTTGTGAAATTTGAATGTTGTAAGATTCAGGTATCCATGCATAGTTTTTATAATTGATACTATGCATATATCATATCTGGCTTTGGTGAAAATCAATTTTTTTCTTGGTTTTGGTTAATAGGGTAGTTGTCCTTACATATATAAATGTGTCTTTTGGCAAAGATCTAGTTGTCGCTTATATGATGGACCATATAGAAACATGACTGTCTGAATTTGGCTTAAATATCGTCAAGAAGAAATGAAAAATGGTCACCAAAAACGCACTTAACTAATCACGTCAATGTGAACCTTTTCCTTTGTTTAGTATGAGATATGATTAACTTAGATTGAATTGTGCCTTACTATTCTCTTCTACTATTTTTAGTTTTCATTTTCTATTTAATATATATTAAATAAAACCATATGACAGAAGATCGATATGGACCCTGCTATTAGCTGTTCTCATCATTTTGATGAACCAAACTAGAGGTTTGTTGGATGTAGTATTGCATGGACAGTTTGACCTACTGGGATTGTAGCATGAGTTACTTCATTATGTATTGAAGTGATAAAGTTGGCGCAACTATTTTCAAGGACATGTTTATGAGGGATATTTTTTCCCTCTTCACATACATAGCTCATGCATGAAATTAATATGTCATGACAAGTATTGCCTAGTGCCATGACAAGTATTACTGAGTACGGAGTTATAAACTGGTACCTCAATATGTGTGTTCAACCTTTCCTTAAGATGTCATATTTCGTACAGCTTGTGGTACACATATAATAAAATAGTTTGCTTTTTAATATTTCACTTCCGCTTCGCCTGAACTTAACTTCCTGAACATTGTTGATTTCTATTTACTATCCAAACACTTATTTAAGATTGATGCGTATTTATATAGGAAATGTCTTTTTATAACAATGCAGATGGACGATATTGATGAAGAGATGTTAATGAGGATGACTTCTAATGCTACTATCTCTGTGGTGATTTGTGTGTTTGCTTGTTTAATGAGGATACATGGTAGAAGGAAATCAATCACTTTTCACCCTAAGGTATAAAATAAAGAGAAGATAGAATCTAGGGCTAGACACATAAGTTGTGTGTTTAATGGCTATAATGAGAGTTGTAGGGATTATGTCAGAATGAGTCCGCATGTATTTGAAAATATTGTTAGAATAATGAGATATACCAGCCTACTAAAAGATTCACGGGGTGTTAAAGTAGAGGAACAATTGCTCATGTTCCTTAATATATTAGGTCATAAAAAAAAATTGTTAGGTAACATTTCATAAGATCGAGGGAAACCATTTCAATATACTTTAACAAGTGCTTGAAAGTCGTTGGTCATTTAAGGGGGCGATACATGAAGCAAGCACCAAGTGAAGTATCTCCAGAGATTGCCACCAACCCGTTATACTATCCTTATTTCAAGGTAATCATTCTTATAATATAACTACTTATAATATGATAGTTAATTTTACCTTTTTATTATTAATAACTGTTTAATATATTATATAGGATTACATTAGCATGATAGATGGAACTCATATCGATGCCATGCTTCCTGATAGGCTTGTTGCACATTTTAGAGGTCGTAAATGTGTAACTCAAAATTTTCTAGCTGCATGCACTCCCAACAAGTTATTTTCATATGCTCTAGCTGGATGGGAGGGATCCGCAAATGATTATAGAGTTTTGTAAGACGCGTTATCTAGACCACAACCTTGCGGATTGAGAGTTTACGACGGTAATAAATTAATCAAATAAAATATGTCTATTTAATTACAATTAAAAAAGATACTAATTTTTTTTGATAATTGTAGGAAAATATTATTTGTGTGATGCGGGTTACACTACTATGCATGACTTTATCTCCCCATATCGAGGAGTACGTTATCATCTAAATGAGCACAAGGGTAGGTCAATCAATAATAGACAAGAGTTGTTCAATGTAAGACACTCATATCTAAGGTCTAAAATTGAATCAACTTTTGGGGTATTAAAAATTCATTTCAAAATCCTATCCGTGAAGCCACATTACCATTTTCCAACTCAAGTTAATATATTTATTGCATGTACTATACTTCATAATTACATCGCCATAGAAGATCCGGGAGATGAGCTGTTGCATGAGGACAATTTCATTAAAGAGGATGGAGATGAAATAGCAAATGAAGGTGAAGAGGGTTGTTGACTTTACTCAAACTATGACACAAAGAGAGGAAAGAGATTCAAGAAATGAATGGAGAGCAAATAAGGATCAAATTGCAATTGAAATATGGGAAGATTATTGTAATAAATATCGTGGTGGAGACACAACCGAGATTGAGATGTAATTTAAGTTATATTTTTCATGTATTATTGTACTCATTGATATATTGTCTACTACCTCTATGTACTCGTTAATATTACTACATTCATGGATAAATGGGTATATTATCTTTATGAATGCTATTTTTTCATATATCCAGCTTGCTTGTTTGCGGGTTTGTTTTATTTTTTGCTTGTTTGTAGCCTTGGTTATATGAGATGCTTGGCTTGTTTGTAGACTGGTTTTTTCATGCTTGTGAGTTATTTGAGTTTTTCAGATTTAGCTATGATGATTAGGCTTTACGAATGCTATTTTTCGATGTTCGTACTCTATTATTGTACTAACATGATGTTTGAATTTTTTTATTTGTATGTTTTCATTTGTAGCAATCAGTCATGACCGACTTTGTAAAAATGATAAGTTTAAGGATACTTCACCAAGAACACCAAGAACACCCACTTATCCATACTTCCCGGCTCCTCCACCACCCACTACACTACCATTCCCTCTGCCCCAATACACTGCTCCACCTACTTATCCATCTTATTATCCTTATGCTATGAACTACTCATCTATGGCTCAACAACCCATGTCATATGTGAATATGCTTAACAGTGGCCACCCACTTATCCATACTTCCCCTGGAACTCATTCAAGTGAGACCCATTCTTTGAAGAGGTGATAATCACATTTTATTACAATTTTTATGGAATTAGTTATTTTTCTCTTTATTTTACATTTTTAGTTGCATTTTTGTCATTTTTTCCCTTTTCCTAAATAAAAAATTATAAAAATATCGTCACTTGCCAAATTGATAGAGTTATGTAATAATTAATTTATTTGATAAATTTTAAATTTTTTAATCTCTAGTTTGTTATTTACTCAAGTTTACCTGTTATGATAACTCTAAATAAATTTCTTAAGAAATGATTTTCAAAGTAGTATACTTTACTTAAGCCTTAACTTAGATTTTTATTTAAAATAATAGAATTTATGCATGCTTAGCTTAGAGTTAAAAATAATTTTTCAAAGTGTCTTGACTTACATATTTTTTAGAATATATATACATATAAAAAAATTTTGCAAAAGAAGAGTGCGAAAAATGGGCACCAAAAGAAAAAAAAAGAGAAAGAAAGAAAGAAAGAAAACTCTTGAATTCAAGGTGATTCTATCTTATAAAGCCTGAGCTGACCGAGTAATTAAGCCTAAGGAGTATTTTCATACTTAATGACCTAAGCCCAATTGGGTTGGAATTCATTGGCCCAAAACTCGTTAAATGATCGCTTAGAAAGCCCGTTAAAGTCGAAAAAATCACCAAGGAAGAAAAAGATTAAAAAATATAAAAAAATTAAAATAATAAATGTTATATATGTATAGTTATATTTGTATATATGGTCTTGAAAAATATTTTAGATCAAGCAACTTGAATATTATTTTTAACAAAGAGTTCAAAACTTTTAAATTAAATTTCTAAGTTTGGCTTAGTTTTGTATTGCTATAATGAGAAGATTTTCTAGGAAATTTACCTTAGAGTTATATATAAAAATATTTTCTTGAGTAATAACTAGCTTTAATTATCAAGTAAATTTAGTTATTTACTAACTTCTTTAATTTGGCAAGATGACTGAATTTTGTGGGTATATTCACTGTAAACCCCCACGAGACTACAACTCGTCCACTGGGATAACCTAGAGGTTTAAAGACTTGTTGTATGCGCTAAATACAATCACGATTCCTACGAAAATGAGTTAGGTTTTTCTTTTATTTTTTTCTTTGCTAGAGGACTAGCAAAAGTTTAGGTGTGGGGGTATTTAATAATCACATTTTATTATAATTTTATATCCTTATTATCTATTTTTTATGAATAAATATGTCACTATTAATTATTTTTATCTTTTAATTACAGGTTAATAAAGAATAAATCTCAAAATCTCATCTCTCAACAAAGGCCCATTGATTTAACACCAAAGCCCAAAGCCAAAAACAAAAGAATGAAGCCCATGAAGCCAAATAATTTCTTTCAATATTTAATAAAGTATTAAAGCCCAAAATGTTAAGAAAATGTCCAAAAGTCCAAGCCCAAAAGCCCAAGAAAAATAAATATACCATCAAGGAACAAATGAAGAAGTTATGTGAAAAAGGAAACAAATCATGCAATCTGGATATCTCGGTAATATTTGGTATTTTAGCCATATCTCCCTCATATCAACTCAGAATTGGCTCAATAAATATTCTCTGGAAAGCTAAGAACGAGATCTATAACTTTTGTATTTATGATATCTCTGAAATCGGAGCATATCATGGACAAATATTCGTACAAAGAAGCACAATCTGAATTTCTATGCTGGAGAAGTAATTATGGAAAGAATTTGAAGGTTAATGAAGAATAAAGCTCAAGATCTCTTCTTTCAGCAAAAGCCCATTGAATTAATGAAGAAAACAAGCAAAATGCCCAAGAATTTAAGCCCAAAAGCTCAAAGGCTAAAAATGATTCCTTAGGGCTTAAGTCTTTATCCAAGGGTTCTCATCCATTGTTGTTTACAATAAATAGGAGTAGAGAGTGAGGGGTTTAGGGTGTAAAAATTTTTATAACTCTATTTGGAGAGGAGGATCACTCTTAATTAAGAAGGCCTTCCAAATTTATAACTTTTGTTACAATTAATAAAATAATTTTTTCACCACTTTAAATATTTATTCTCTTTGTTGGATGATGAAGACGGAGATGAAGAATTATTTAGAGGTTTTTATTTCTTTTTCTCTTTTATTTCTTTTTTATTGCTTATTAATTTAGATTTATTTCTATGTTTGTAGTTAGATTTTATTTTCTTGTTAAATAGCCAAGAGGCTAGAACCCTATTACCTTAGATTTATTTCATGCTTATAGATTAGATTTATTTTTTTGTATTTAATTCTTGCAATTTATTTTGTAGTTTAGATTTTGCAATTTATTTTGTAGTTAGATTTTAATTTCTTATACTATTCACTTTGAGGCTAGAACCCTCTTGGTTTTAGTTTTTCTTTTTATTTATTTTTATTTTTTTGATTCGCCTTTAGGCTAGAACCCTCTAGGGAATCACCCTTTTTAAGAAGTGGGTTCAATTTTAGATTACCCATATCTTTAATTGAATCCATCATCTTTATTTTCTTGAATTTTATTTTTCATTCTTGATTTTTATTTGTTTCTTGATTTTTCCTTCTTGCCTTGTTGATCAAATATATTCATTTACACAATCATTTCCATTTCCATCTCTCCACAACCACACTTATTCTTCACTCCTATTTGTCACGCTCACAACATAAGAATCGAATTTATATTTTCTCCTACAAAACACATTCCTCGTGGGATCGATAACTTTTTATACTATAACTTGACATGGTTGTGCACTTGCAATATTTTTGATACATGTTTATGCCGCATCTAGAGGCTAATTGCAATTGATCTTGAGGATGAAGCTACCTCATCAAGCAAAAGCAAGAAGCGGGCAATTGCTAAAAGAAAAATGCAACCAAAAGTCTTGAACAAGAAAGAGAATATAAGAGGGGTGCCTAATGCTAAATGGACTGCAGAGAATGATGATGTGTTAATCCCCTTCCTTGCTCAGATGGCAAAGGATGGTCTCAAAGTTGATAAAAATTTTAAGGTGCTTGCATATCGAAAAGCTGCATAGGAGGTCAACAAGAAGTGTAGCACTGAGTTCACAAAGGAGAATGTCATGAACCATATCAAGTGCTTGAAGGGTAAATATTTTGATATGCACACTGTCATGTACATGAGTAGGACTGGTTATGATCCACAAACTAAGATTGTCACCATGGATCCAGATTGTTTTGATAGGTGGACACATGTAAAATTTTTGATAAATAAACGAATTTTAAATATTAACTTATGAGTAAACTGATTTTGCAATATTTCATATTATAGGACAAAAAAATGCAACATCTCTAGGTTGAAGGAGTATGATGATTGGTCACGTATGGATTTGCGGCTATGATGACATCGTTAACAATTTTTGCATATGTCCATCTTGCTTGTTTGCGGCTGCTTGCTTGTGGCCTTGGTTACATGAGCTGCTATTAAGGAGCAGAAGGGTTTTATGATAAATTTTTGTAGCTGGTTTGAGCTTACATTAGGGTGTTGTTGCTTGTATTTTGGGTTCATCTTACTTGCTTGTGTCTGCTTGCTTGCAGTCTCAGTTATATGAGTTGCTTGCTTTGATACAGGAGGGTTTTGTTTTATTTTTTGCACCTGGTCTGAGCTTACTTGCGCCGGCTTACTTGCTGGTTATATGGGCTTGTTTGTAGACTGGTTACTTGCTGGTAATATGGCTTGCTTGCAGCCTTGGTTTGTTGTGGGTTTTAAGTCCAATCTGAGCTGCATGTATTCTTGGGTCCAACTTGCTTATGTGTGGACATGTTTTGTTTCATTTTTTGCTGCTGGTCTGAACTTACTTGCGGCTGCTTACTTGCTGGTTATATGAGCTTGTTTGCATACTTTGATGGCTTGCTTGCAAGTGAGACTCAGTTTTTGTTTGCGGATACTTGCTTGTAGCCTTGATTATTTGAGCATTGAGCTTGTTTTTGATGCCTTGTGAGCTTGGTTGTTTCAGTTTCAGTTTGTCTGAGTTTGGTTGCTTGTTTTTTATGGATTTGCGGCTATGATGATTGGTCAATCTTTGATAAGCTTAGTCTTTGATGGATTTGTGAGCTTGGGTTAAGTTTAGGCTTTGATGGATTTGTTTCAGTTTCAATTTCATATTGATAAGCTGCTTTTTTGATGGATTTATGAGCATGAGTTAAATTCAGTATTGAGTTAAGCCTGGTCGCTGAGCTTGGTTGTTTTTGATGGATTTGTGAGCTTTGATTAAGCCCAGTCTTCATAGTTTCCATAATTTCTCGTAAGGGACATGTTATGTGTTGTGGATGACACTTGGTTAGAGCTTGTTGCTTGTATCTCTGGGTGCAGCTTGCATGTTTGCGGCTGCTTGCTTGCATGCTTGGTTACTTGAGTTTTTGCTGTTGGTTACTTGAGGCAATCTAGGTTTTCAATTTTCATACTTGTTTGCAGCCTTGGTTATTTGAGCTTGGGTTAGTGTTTGAGATTGTTTTTGATGACTTGTGAACTTCGTTGATTCAGTTTCAGTTTTAGTTTGTCTGAGCTTGGTTGCTTGTTTTTGATGGATTTATGGCTATGATGATTGGTCAATCTTTGATAAGCTTTGTTTTTGATGGATTTGCGGTTATGATGATTGGTCGTATTTTGATAATGCCACCTACAATGGGATTTTATTATTTAAAGGAGGCATTCAATAATAATAATGCAATCTACATTGCTCTTGCAATTTTTAGATGAGGCAGTCCATTATTTGAATGTAATCTACAATGCAATTTTATTACGTAGGCGTTGAAAAAATGACCATTTTCTGAGCCTCTATGTTATCATTTATTTTTACATTTCATTATTTACATTGTCTCGGGTTAGTTTATGACCGTTTATAGTCGTTGGAGTGTAAATTTAATTGGGTATGCTTACCCTAATTGAATACAATTGTATTTGGTTTTTTGTGGAGGTAAGCTCAATAAAAGTTTTTATTTTCACCAGTCATTATTTTGATAATCCTAAAATTTGTTTGCTACAACTATGGATTTCAAATTCCAAAATTTATAACGCTACAATTTGAGTTTGAAACAAACAAAATATTACAAATTATAGTATTCTAAATCCTAAAATATTGATGAAACAAATAAAATTTTAGGATTCCCAATCTATGTTAAAAGACATATGGATTTTAAATCCCTTGGTCAAATCCATATCCTAAAATTATAGGATTTGAAACAAACACCCCCTTAGAAGACTAATGCGTAGAAAAGCAATCTGATCATCAACATCTTAATTTGTAGATAGAACCTTAGGATTAAATTTTTTGACCTTTTCATCTTTGGTGAAATTTTTGTAGATGTTGCCTCTAAAAAAGTGAAATTGGTGATACTAGCAAAGAGTAAAATTGTTATAAAATTTAACTCATTGGGTCTATTTGCATCAATAGAACAACGTGTATTATGCTCAAAATAGGGATTGTGTGTAGTTAAATCCTACATTCTCTATACTTTCGGCTGCACTTGCTCACTTGGAATCACTTGACTCCTAAGGGAGGGGTAGGGGTAGGCACTGGGCCAAGTTAGCCCACGAGTCTGCTCACTCGGCCCATAATTGGCCCTGACCCGATCTACTCTGATGCGGGGCAGGTCAAATTCGACTCGCTACACTAGCAACCTGTAGGTTTGTGCTGGGTTGACTCAAGCCCATGTCCGCCAATAGCTCGCTCGACCAATGAAGCCCATTGAGCAAGCGGCCTGCATGCGGGTGGGTTGGCATGCTTTCACCATCCCGTGGACCCACCCAGATTAAATTTTAATTTCACTATGCAATCACTTTTGTTACGGTTTGTTACATTTTCTAATGTTGCTTTGTAAACTAGCTGAGTAATTATTTATTGACTATGCATGTAGGACTTGGTTCGAACTAAGTTAAAACTCTATTTTGCGATATTTTCTTTGTCATCGTTTGCAAATATATAATTTTACCTAATAAAATTATTTTCTTCATTTCTCACGACAGTTAGATTGTTAATTACATATAATTTGTCACATGTTAAACAACAACCCGAAAAGCTATTAAAAACAATTAGAAAATAAAAAAAATGAAATAAAAGTGAGACAGACAGGCCGACACGTGACATGGCCTGCCCCCGCTTGTTCCCGTCCCGCGAGCGAGTTGGGTCGAGCTCTAGCCCCCGAAAAAAGGGCCAAAAATAATTTAATTACATTAGTTTTTAAGCGATGTTTTGTTATGCACAAGCTAATTTCCCTGCTGTATGGTGTTATGAGAAATGTAAATATGAATCGATTCCAAGAAACACGCCTTAGAGACGATGTTCATGATGAAGGAGAGCGAGATGCTTTAAGAAAATGACCTATAAAAGATGGATTATCGTTACCCCGATGCTTGACAGCAATAGGGGTGGCAAACGGGTCAGGTCGGGTCATAGTTGACCTGACCCATATAAGTGTGACCTGACCCGACCCGTTTAATAAATGGGTCAATGCGATCCTACCCGTTTATTAAACGGGTTACCCGACCCGTTTATCAAAGCTTACTTCAAGATTTCAATGAATTCCTTCTTTGCTTCCTCCTAAGCTTCTCCCTTGAGTTTCCATAGCCTCGTGCCGCATTCGTATATCTAATGGAATAATAAGAATGTAGAAATATCAACAAACAGAAATGATACCATTCAGAACCAAAAATTCGGCTCCAACAGATTCAGATTTGCTTCTATACTCAAATCGTGGCACAGAATCATTCATACATCCAATCTTGAACCAAGGTGAGATGAGACAAATATATAAGGGAAAACACACAATTACTATGCTACCTATATCTCAAATACAAAAGGCCTAAGAAATGCATCTAGCATACATATTCACCAGCGATGTGCCAAGCAGTCAAGTACCACATCAACATCAAAACCCTTGTCCAAATATACCCATCTGCCCACTTACCCAAACCCAATGAGCCACTCTGTGAACAAGCAGCCAAGACCCTAACCAAAGTTGCCGAATCAGGCTCAACCACCTTCCTCATCTCAACAAATATCTCAATCGCCTTATCAGCAAATCCATTATGCTCGTACCCAGAAATAATTGCATTCCAAGCAACCACGCTTCTCTCAGGTATTTTATCAAACACCGATCTTGAGTATCCAAGCTCCCCACATTTCGCATAGAAAACAACCAATCCAGTCTGAAGAAAACAATCGGAACCAAACCCAGCAATGACTACCTGGGCATAAATAATTCTGCTGATACTCGAAGCCGATACATCGGCGCAAACATTGATTGCAGAAGTGAAGGTGTAATTTGACGGCGGGAGACGATGAGAGCGCATTTGGGTGTCGAAGAGGAGGGAGTGAAGGGAGAAGTAGGATCTGGAGGAGGCTCTAAAGTCAAAGAGGAAGGAGTCGGGATTTGGGATCGAAGGGAGGAGGTTGCCTACGCTTGTTCATTGTCACTCGTCATCACCTCTCTCCAGTCGCCGTCGCTCGCCACTCGTTGCCGATCGCCGCTACCCGCCGCTGGCCGCCGCGAGGAAGGAGTTGGGATTTGGGATCGAAGAGAGGAGGTTGCCTCCGCTTGTTCATCGTCACTCGTCATCACCTCTCTCCAATCGCCGTCGCTCGCCACTCGTTGCCGATCACCGCCGATCGCCGCTAGCCGCCGCTCAAGCTTAGTGATGGGAAATCCAGGGACTTTCCTCTACAACGCGTTTATGAATTGTGAGAGACGATTGACGAATGATTGCTACCAGCGGTTCACTTGGTATTGGGTTCATGAGTTGGTGTTTGTGTTATACGGGTCAGTCCGGGTCAACCCGAATTGACCCATTTAATAAATGGATTAGTTTGGGTTGACTCGTTTATGACCCGACCCATGTAACTTGACCCATACCCATTATAAACGGGTCGGGTCGGGTCGGACCGGGTTGATGAGTCAGGTCATAAATTGCCACCCCTAGGCAGCGTGTGCTCACAGTAAAAAAACATAAGGGATCAGGGATTGGATCCCAAACAAAACCACTCTTTAACGCTTACGAGCTTAGTGATTTGCAAGTAATCAAACTATTAACTAAAGACTTGCAACATTAAATTAAGGGCATTTGAGTTTCCGCACCTCAAGCGAGCATGTTTCAAGTTTTCATGGAGAGAGCCTTTTGCATTAAGGGGGTGTTTGGTTCACCTATTTATGGAAAAGTTTTGAGAAAATACCTGACAATGGCGTTATCGTAAATAATAGATCCCTGCATCTTTTCATAAACTATGTTTGGTTCAACATTGAATTTACAAAAAAGTTTTCTGTAAAGTATAGAAATCTGTACAATTTTACAAAAATTGTTTTCCACTAAAAATGGTGGAAAACACCATAAAATCCGACGCATATATTAAAAAATCAATTAAGTATCGTACCCATGTGATTTTTCATGGGTATTGTTAGCTATTTTCTATAAAGTGATATCTAACAAAACAAAAGAAAAAGAAAACAACATACTTTGTATAAAGTTATGAACTTTTTCATACTTTGAACCAAATAAAGAAATAGCAAAAAACAAAAAATATGGTACTATTTGAGTTCTATAAATTTTTTCTACAAATTTTATAAAAATACAAGAAAATCTATATTTTAGGTGTTTTTATTTTCCGATAATTTATAGAAATTGAACCAAACACTCCCTAAGCGAAAAAAATAGTTTCTTGTCATGTTTGATGTTCTTGTAATGGGTTGATCCAGCTAATCACACCTAGTTTTGAAATTGGAGGTGAGATGCTGGGTAAGCTAGGCCTTAGCCACATCAACTTAGATATTACAGTGGTTGATTAATTTGATCTGTAATGCGACGTGGCAAACGAGCATCTAAAAATAAATGGACCTTGTACCCGTTGGCTTAGCTAAACTTGGATTGCAGGATTACACTCATAGCTGTATATAATAATACGAGACGTGTAAAACTTGTAGTACCAGCAGGGCCGGTCCCGAACTTTGGGTTGCCCTAGCCCAATCCAATTTTAGTTGCCCATTATATTAAAATTTGGTATGAACAATAACGATAAAAATAAATATATATAATACAATTTAGCGCTCTATATTGGGCTCAAACTGAAAATATTCTCATGCAAAATCAATATTCATATAAGAAGAGATTACATTATGAAAAGCATGATGTAAATCAATATTCAAACTGAAACTTAGCAAAATCAATATTCAAACTGAAAAGCATGCAAAATCAATATTCTCATGCAAAATCAATATTCAAACTGAAAATATTCTATATTGAGCCATGTAGTGATTTTGCCATTTCATCTTGACGTTGCTTGACTCTTCTATTATGAGCTCCAGAGTTTTGTTTTCTAATCCTTACTCAGCTTTTGTCATCTCCCGTCATGGTGTACTATAGTCTGTAAATATAATTATATAACATATATGAAATCACAATCAACTAAACTTAGCAATATCAACGAAGGATAAATATATCATTGTTCATAACCCCCTTCAATCATATGAAAACAGTATGAAAGACAAAAAAGGTGGGGAGAGAGAATAGAGACTTGCATAACAACTCATAAGAAATCATAATTGCCCAATTAGCAATATCATTATTATTAAAACAATGAGATGGGGAAGAGAATAATATAGAAGATGTTTATAGTAGAGAAGGACAAAATTGCTTGAAACACATCTATGTGTGAGGTACACGACAACTTATCTTTGTGAGATATGATATTGATAGCCTAGTAAAAAAACTTCACACGTGGTAGTTTTATGCATAACTCCCTAAAGTTCATGGTAGTTCTGTAAAACATCCATCTTTTAAGTGCCATCCAGAAAAAGTCAAGAACCAATTAAACATGATTTGTCTTCCACATTTACTCCCTCCCCTACCACCACGTATTTCCACAGGCACAGAACTTAGGACCAAGCTTGATACAATTCACAAAGATAAGTTGTTCATAACCCCCTTCCTTCATAGCTTTGTCAATTTCTTCAAGAAAAGCATTACCCATAAAATTGACAGGTTTAAAATTGAAAATTTTCAAGGGTTACTTGCGGACAGACCCCTTATCTTCCTAATTGCCCAATTAGCAATATCATTATTATTAAAACAAACCCTAATTTCATTCCAAAACATCATAACCCCTAATTTTATTCTTCAACAACTAAGATTCAACCAAGATTCAAAATCAAAAAACTTAAATTCATTGCAAAACATTAAAACCCCAAATTTCTATCAAAACCCTAAAATTATTTAGTTTAAAAATTTTACCTGATGGGGTGAAGCCTGAAGGATGGGTTTGAGTGGTCTGACGGGAGCAGAGTAAGGTCCTCGTCGGAGGCTCGCCGGCTTGGGAAGGAGGAGAGGAGCCGTCGGCTCGGGAAGGAGGACCGGAGGTGAGGAGGGTTTTCTCTCTCGTTTTTTTTCTTTTTTTTTTTTGGTGAGCGGAACAGAGAGTTAGAGACGGGAAATTGGGAATGAGTGCTGAAAGGTTGGGTAGGGTCATTAGAGTTCTTTTATAAATATAACCCCTAACATTTTTTGCATTAAAGCCCTCTTACAAAGTCTACTTCAAAAATCAAAGATAAATTATAGTTTGAGGGGTATACGAGTGGTCGGGATGGGTTGCCCCCCGGCCCTGGGTTGCCCCAGCCCCGGGGCTTGGTGGGCTTACCCCAGGGTCGGCCCTGAGTACCAGTTAGCAAAATTTTTTTTTAAAGTGACAGACGTGGCTCGTATCAAATTTATTACTGGCGGGGATTTGATTGGATCCGTTAATTTTCATATTTTTATTGGAAAACGGATTCCTAATCTATTTTGGTAACATAAGGTTATTAGGATTCCTATACTATTTTGGTAACATGAGGTTATTAGGATTTCTAATCTATTTTGGTAATAGGTTATTAGGATTCCTAATTTGATTTGGTTTTGGTTTAGAATTCCTAGTATGTCTATGATTTTAGGATTTCTATATATATGGAACAATTGGAAGAGAGAATTAGTGGAGAAGAAAATTGGGAGATATTTGGAGCACAGAAAAAAGGTATTTTCTGAGCTATTTGTTTAGGGTTTTGTTTGGAGAGATTAAGAGCTTGTTGGTGAGATTAGTTTGTTCCTTCAAGTGATTTGTAATCTTAGTTTGTACTCTTTCTCTATTAGTGAAAACCCCATCCCCTTCTTGCCCCGTGGACGTAGGCAACTTGCCGAACCACGTTAAACTATTGTGTTTGGATTTGTGCCGT
This sequence comes from Asparagus kiusianus, assembly GCA_022839385.1. NCBI lineage: Eukaryota > Viridiplantae > Streptophyta > Magnoliopsida > Asparagales > Asparagaceae > Asparagus > Asparagus kiusianus. Next base: position 702,163 of record BQKN01065176.1, read on the forward strand.
TGTTTTGATTTGTTTGGCCTTCTCTCGGCGTTCGTTTGGTTTGGTTTCTCAAAGCACATAGTTGGTTGATTGTTTGGGTTCCGCCGCGCACAACAATTTTATATAGTAGAACTACGTTTATGAAATTTACTTCTCAGGTCTCACGTGTTTATTCTGATGTTCTGGGAATCGAGTCCAAACTTGCTAAAAATGACTCTTCATCCGGAAATTTGAATCAAGATTTTGTGTTTATGTATGATCAATCCTTCTAATCTTTCATCCATGAAGCGTAATGGGGCCCAGTAGACTCAGCTTTAAAGTCCATACTCGAACAAATTTGGAAGTTTGGGCTTAAGTGGCCTTGGAGCCCATAGTTTCAAGCGACATGGTGGATAACTGATCTGTCAGAAATAACTAAAACTGGGCTTAATAGTTTAGAAAGAGGCCTAAAGCTAGATATCAACCTTGATAATTACAAGACAAAGAAACCCAATGTCAATAACAATCTGAAACAGAGGATTGTTAGTAGAAACTGTCAAAAGAAGAGACAAAATGATGCTTCTTGGAAGTTATCTTCGATAACCTCCTCATCTCGAGTTGCCCTGAGACTGACTGTCGATCCCCTCCTTCCTCAACGTGACGAAATTTCCTTGCTTTCTTCTTATTTGAATTGCCTATCCACAGCTTGATGAAACAGGCAATGTTAGATGTTAGAATACAAGGAGATGTTACTTTCTCATTAAAGATTCTATTATTCCGAGCTCTCCATATGCACCGGCAGAAGGTTGGAAAGAATACAGACCACAACTGAACATGTTTTCTACTCATCAGAAAGTTCCCATTGGACTGTAGGAGGCCAGAGAGATGTATTTGATAGCAAAAAAAAAAAAAAAACCTAATGTTTTTTAAAATTGCAATTATATACCCTCCCTTTTTTTGCTGCACTTAAATACCCTATAATTTTTACAACTAGTACTTAAACACCTTAAATTTTTTTTAGAACTTGTACATAAATATACTCAGTAATGCAAACTTGAGGAAATTTAAGTGCAAGTTTTTAAAAATTTAGAGTGTTTAGGTGTTAGATTAAAAACTTCAACGAATTTGACCGCACCTTTTAATAACTATACGGCATATAAGCGCTGACAATAGCAAGTGAGGGTATATAAGTGTTATTTAGCCTAAAAAAAACTTAGATTGGTCCAAACTCCGATTACTCCCATTATCATCTGTTTTACATATTAAAATTAAACCTTCACGGTACTTTCTTCAATCTGAATCCACCTCAATAAAAATTGTCCAATAAAAAATAAATCTATTTATTCTCCTCACATGAAAACCTAGAACAAGTTAAGTCTACTATGGCTACGATAGAAGTAGGGCTGTCCATCCGGGCCGGCCCGGGCCGGGCAAAACCCAAGCCCGGACCCGGGCCCGGGTGGTCCGGGCCGGGCCCGGGTCCGGGCCTGAGCGGGCCGGACACCGGGCCGGCCCGATTTGATTTTTTTAAAATTTTTTTTATTTTTTTTATTTTTTTAAAATTTTAACAAAACCATAAATCATAAATTATTATAAAAAATGTCATAAATTTAATTAATAACTTGAAATGAAATGACATAAATTACAAGTACAAAAAATGATAAAAATAACTTCTTTATTAATAATCGGTAAATCCTTTACAAGTATAAATTTATTTCGAAATTCGTCGCATCACAATAGATGGGTACATCCCAACTAGGTTGGCACCTACTCACCCATATCACTATCATTTGTAACTTTTTTTGAAATAATTTAATTCAAATTTAAAGCTAAGAAATAAAAATTACAATTTTATGAATATCTAGCTAATCATTATATCTATCTGCTAGTCCCAACTCTTCAAATTTATCTTTAATCATAGCAATCCGTTCGATGCCTTGTGTTCGCTTCTCGTATCTCCACCAATCCTGTAAGCACATCACCGCTTGTACAGTATACGGATCTAAGCATGTCCTGTGGTCGTTGATCAAACGTCCTGCTGTGCTGAAAGCGGATTCCGAGGCTACAGTCGAAACCTGCACTGATAGTAAGTCACGAACCATGGTGGAAAGTATAGGATATGAAACTGATCCATATACTTTCTACCATTGCAAAATATCTAAAGCATTTCCTTGACATTTAACTAAGGAAGCAGATAAATATTCATCTATTTCAGAAACCTCTAATCCTGATGAAGTTCCAGATCCACCAGTTAGTTCAGCTACCATTGCATACCTATCAAAACTTACACTTTTACCTCAACCTGTGCTCGAAGCTGAAGGTGCCGAAGCTATAGACTGTTGTGTAGCTACACCATATCTAGCTGCATACTCATCATATAAGGTTTGAAAATAATTTCTAATAGCTAAATGATGAGTAGTAGCAGTAAGGGTGGATCCATCATCTAAGTCTATAATCTGTCCACCATACAATGATTGTAACAAACTTCGAAGGCCAATATCCTTCAAGCATGGATCAATAAGAACACCAATACCAAAAATATGAGGAATATGCCTAAAATACTTATTAAATTTACTCTCCATTTGAAAAATTATATTTCCAAAAATATCATCCATACGATATTTTGTAAATTTTTTTTGAATATTTAAAATTTGTAAAGCAGCTAAAGTAATAGTTGGATAATAACAACCAGATAATAACATAGTAGCATCATAAAAAACTTGTAACATCTCATTTAATTTACATATAACTGTCCATTCATCTTCAGCTATTCCATAAGCACTACCAGAGCTAGAACTAGAAGCATAAAAATTTATAAAATCATTTATAATTTCTTTATATTCTATTGCTACAGATAACATTGCATAGGTGGAATTCCACCTATGGTCAACATCTTTTGGAATTAGTCTAGGCTTATAATTTTTTCTTTTACAACATTGTTTCCATCTTTTAATTCTCATTTCAGAAGCATTATGCATATTAGCAACTGCTCTAACTTTTTCTATCATGGGTTTAATTTCAGAAAATGCACTTTGAACAATTAAATTTAAAATATGACAGATACATCTAACATGAAAAAGCTCACCATGACATGGCAATGACAAAGTTATTTTCAAAAAATCAACAGCTACATTATTATTACTTGCATTATCTAGTGAAAGAGTAAATATTCTTTGATCAATTTCTAGTTTCATAAGTTCTTCAACAATTAAATTTGAAACATTAATACCAGTGTGTGACTCTTCAATTGCAATAAAAGAAACAACTCTTTTAAATATTTTCCAACTTTCATCAATCCAGTGTGCTGTTATACATAAATAACCAGTTTGCACTCTAGATGACCAAATATCAGAAGTTAAAGAAAATTTGCAGTTTAAATTTTTAAAATAAGAAATTATTTTTCTCTGTTCCTCAACATAATATTTTAAAATATCACGTTGACAGGTTTGACGAGAAAATTTTGTAAATGCAGGATAAAAACCATCTCTAAACAAATCTTCAAATTCATCATCTTCTACTAATTTAAAAGGAAGGTTTTTAAGAACAATAAACCTGATTACGCATTTCCGGGCTCGGGCAGCGTCATAATTCCAACTGCCGAGGGTACCTGAAGAGGATGATTGGGAAAGCATAAACTGCCGGATATCACCTTATAGATTTTGGCCTTTGTTGTGTTTTTCAATATGCCGTTTGAGATGGTTGGTGCCGCTCTTATGATGAGCTTTGAATATCTGGCCGCACAACGCACATTTCGCATTCTGAGAGATGATCCTACCGTGTTCATCCTTGGTGACGTCTATCTTCTCAAAAAAATTCCATACATCAGACCTCGGCCTTTTTGGAGCTCTTGGTGCCGTAGATTCGTCGCCACCAGATTCAGGATTAACACTGGTAGGATGAGGAGTTGTTGTAGGAGGACTCATCTCTGGATCGGTAGGAGATGCATGTTGCTCTTCATAATCAGACCCAGAAGCCATTTGTTGGAAGTATTAGAAAATACAAAAGATTATAGGATAGTATATTAGTATGAGATAGTATAAGATTGTATAAGAGAGTAGTAGAGAGAGAAATAGATGAGTTTTGTTGTGAGGAAATGAATTGAAACCCCCCTCTATTTATAGAAGCAGCCCCCTAGGTAAATGACCAAAAAACCCACGAAAAATAGCCGTTTTTTTACCGTTTTAAGGGGCAAAACGGTCAAAAGGTCAAATCTGGCCGTTAGGCCAGATTTGACCCGGGCCGGTTGTGACCGTTCGGCCCGGCCCGGCCCGGCCAAACGGTCACTTTTGTGACCGTTCGACCCGGGCCGGGCCGGGCTGGCCCGGCCCGGACCGGCCAACGGTCACGTTTGTGACCGTTTTGGCCAGGCCCGCCCGGCCCGGCTCGGACCGGCCCGGACCGGCCAACGGTCACGTTTGTGACCGTTTTGGCCGGGCCCGCCCGGCCCGGCCCGGACCGGCCAACGGCCCGGCCCGGGCATCCGAAGCCCCAGTGCCCAATTTGGGCACTGTTCCGGGCCCGGACAGGGCTCGTCAACGGGCGACCCGGGCCCGGACCCGGGTTTTGCCCGGTTTTCTGGGCCCGGGCCGGACACCGGGCCGGGCCCGGGCTCCGGGCTTTTTGGACACCCCTAGATAGAAGTAATATCAAACTAGTTTCGTGGGCTACAATGCAAGTAACGTGTCCACAAACAAATCCATGACTTGTGGATACACAATTCCTTTGTATTTTTTATATCCCTCGTGAACTAGCAAGAAAAGTCTCCTTCATAAGCTGTGGATAAGGGGCTGTTCGTTTCGCAATTTTTTTTGGGAAATCAAAGAATAGGAAACCTATTTCCTATAATAATTGTTTTGAGGTTGTTTGGTTGGTTTAAAAAAGAAGGAAATTATAATATAAGAGATGAGATGAGATGAGTTGTCACCTTAATATTGTTGGATGATGTGAGTGATTTTTAAAAAAAATTATTTTGAGGTTGTTTGGTTGGTTAAAAAAATAAGAAAATGAATTGGAGGTATATTATTGGATGATGTTTTGAGGTTGTTTGTGTTTGGTTCGTTTTTAAAAATAAGAAAATAGATGAGATGAGATGAGTTGGAGATATATTATTGGATGATGTGACACATACTTAAGGAAGTCAATTTCTTGTTTTTTTTGAGGAAATGGATGGAAGTGAAAGTTTAATGAGATGAGATGAGTTGTCACAATATTATTGGATGGTATGTGTGATTTTTAAAAATGGGATAAGATGAGTTGTGATGAGTTGGATGATGTGACATATTTCCTGTGTTTGGTTTATTTTTAAAGGTAAGAAAGGAGATGAAATGAGATGAGTTAGAAGATAAAAATAATATTTTATTAGATGTTGTGGGTGAGTTTTAAGGATGGAAATGGATAAAAATATTATTTTATTGATTTCCTTGTACCGATTTCCTTTTCTTGGTTTTTAGGAAACCAACCAAACGGGCCCTAAATCCAAATCTCTATCTTTCGCTATGTTCTCTTCGGCCCGTTTGGTTGGTTTCCTAAAAACCAAGAAAAAGAAGTCGGTACAAGGAAATTAATAAAATAATATTTTTATCCATTTCCATCCCTAAAACTTACCCACAACATCTAATAAAATATTATTTTTATCTTCCAACTCATCTCATTTCATCTCCTTTCTTATCTTTAAAAATAAACCAAACACAAGAAATATGTCACATCATCCAACTCATCTTATCTCATTTTTAAAAATCACACACACCATCCAATAATATTGTGACAACTCATCTCATCTCATTAAACATTCACTTCCATCCATTTCCTCAAAAAAAAAAAACAAGAAATTGATTTCCTTAAGTATGTGTCACATCATCCAATAATATACCTCCAACTCATCTCATTTCATCTATTTTCTTATTTTTAAAAACGAACCAAACACAAACAATCTCAAAACATCATCCAATAATATTCCTCCAATTCATTTCCTTATTTCTTTAACCAACCAAACAACCTCAAAACAATTTTTTTTTTAAAATCACTCACATCATCCAATAATAAGGTGACAACTCATCTCATCTCATCTCCTATTCTATAATTTCCTTCTTTTTTTAACCAACCAAACAACCTCAAAATAATTATTATAGGAAACTTAATTATTATAGGAAATAAGTTTCCTATTCTTTGATTTCCCAAAAAAATTGCGAAACGAACAACCACAGAAGTCACAAACTTGGATAATTTGAGACGTGCCACATGTCACGATCTTGATGGATGAATCATGAACGGATAAATGTTCAAAATTTAGGGGTCCATAACGTCGTTACAATATTATTAGAAAAAGGAAAGGAGGGAGGGGGGATAAAAATCCCTGGTTTGTCTTCTGATTTCTACCAGGATTTGAAGATCAGCTAATTAGAAAACCAGTCAATAAGGCTACAATAATAAAGGTTACGATCGAATTTTTAATTTTTATGTTTAATTAGCTATTTTTCATGTTTGATTAGCCACATAATAGTTAGAAATGAGAAGCGGATTTATATATAGTTTTAGAATCTGCAGCATTTACATTCACAGTGTATGTATGGGTAACTATAAAATTACACAGATTGTTTTGAATCATCGCATTGTATCTTATTTTTGTTGAGAGGCTATTTAATAGTAGAACATAGTCTGAGAAGCCCTTAAGCTTTACGCCTATTTTCTAGTCTGAGAAGCCCTTAAGCTTTACCCCTATTTTCTAATAAACTCTTAACTTATTATTTTTAACAAAGAAGCCGATAACTTTTACCCCTCTCTTCCAAAAAGCCCTCAATTTCTTTTTTTGAAAACTAAGCCTTGAAATTTTGCCACTCTATTCTAAGAAGCCGTTGACCCCCCCCCCCCCCCCCTCTCCCCCTTCCCTTTTGACAACGAACTCCTGGGCATTACTCATCTCTTCTAAGAAGCCCTCATATTTTCTTGTTAACTTAGGGATTTCATTGTCAAAGAAAGAAGGCCGGGTCTTCTTAGAAAAGAGGGGTAAATTTTAGGAGCTTAGTTGTTAAAAAATAAAATTTGAGGACTTCTTAGAAGAGAGTGGTAAAACTTAGGAGCTTCTTCATTAAATATCAAAAGTGAGGGCTTACTAGAAAAAAGGTAAAACTTAGGGGCTTTTTAGTGTATGCGATTATCTTAGTAGCCATAAATGAATCAATTAAGGTTGTGTTTGACAAACTCTTAGAACAACCAAGTACTGAACTTGGCCCAGATTTGGGTTAATTTGTGATTGTCAAAAATTAGGCCAATTCTGGCCCAATATTTCTTAGACTAAAAATAGGCTTTAAAACTAGTTTAGTGTTGGACCAACACCCTCTTGGTCCAACTTTAAACTGATTTAGGAAAAACTAGGCTATGATTGAATCTGGCCCAATTTTTAGGTGATTGCCAAACACCCCATAAGGGTATCTTTAGATTTTAATAGGGTTAAGAAAAGTTAAGGGAAACTAAGAGAGAGAAGAGCCAGAAAGGGAAGGGAGTACCCTCTTCTTTGGTTGCACCCCAATTTAGGGGGTGACAAATTTTATGTTATTAGATGGTAAACTAAGGGGAACTAGGGTGAATAAATTCACTTCCTAAATATTCCCAAACAAAATGAATAATTCCTCTAACTTCCTTTCTCACTTATTTCCTTCAATCCAAATAGACCCTAAGTCTAGTAAGATCCACAACGAGGTATCTTAAAATTCATTATTTCCAATTTTTCTTTTTCATGTTTTAATGAGGTGTAAGGTTATAATTATTATAAAATAAGATAAGAGTGGTGTCATCAAACGTAATGATACAAGTGTCAACTTTGAAAATATAAATATGTCCAAAAGCCTATGTACTATATTTATTTTTGTAATGAAAGATTAGGTGCGTAAAACCCATTTAAATCGTTGCAAAACCTATTGATCTGTCATACATGTCTTTGTGTATCTTATTTGCTCGGAAATTCCTTTCGAGTCATTGGAAAACCTACCTAGCTAGAGTTGCGACAACTAGAAAGATATTGTAAACCTAGAGTTGAGTAAGGCATGGAAACAAACAAGTTAGCTAGGTTATTGACATCATTTGATGTGTTGGAAAAACCTACAAGAAGATTAATTTATGGATGACTAGTTGACATTAACACACAATATAGGGAAAAGTTTTTAGGGTCGGTTCTCCAAATGAGGCACAAGACCACAGGCTTAATAAGTGATAGGTAGCTATAAAAATAAAAAAAATAAGATAAGGAACCTACACTTTCAACCTAGCAAAATTATGATATTAGTATATTTTGACGACCTTATGTGATAGATTGGTACATTTTCTTACTCTGGCGACGATATGATAAATTTTATGGACCACGATGATAAATATCCCTATATTTTCATAGGAGACAAAATTTCGGCCAAATAGAGTCATGCATCTGACATGGCTGCCAGTGTGGATGGTAGTAGTGTTGGATAACAGGTTCCTAATATGTTTCCTAATTTATTTTGGTAACAAGTTATTGGGTTTCCGAATTTATTTTGATAACATGATTCCTAATCTGTTAACAGGTTATTGGGATTCCTAATCTGTTTTGGTAACATGATTCCTAATCTGTTTTGGTAACATGTTATTAGAATTCCTAATCTGTTTTGTTTTTAGTTTTAGAATTCCTAGCATGATTTTAGTTTTAGGATTTTTATATATATATGGAACGTTTTAGAAGAGAAATTTGGTAGAGAGAATTAGAGGAAAAAAAGAGTCTTTTAAGCATATTGAGAGGGAGATATTGTGAGAGAGTTGAGATCTTTGGTTTGGGTTATATTTGAGTGATTGTGCGAGTTGTAACCGTTGTATTTCTCCTCCATATAGTGAAATCTCCCTGTCCTCTCACCGTGGACGTAGGCAATTTTCCGAACCACGTAAATTCTCTGTGTTTGTGGTTTGATTTATGCTATATTTTGGTGATTGCACTCGTGTTTGATTTAGTTCTCTTCTCTCATCGCTCGCTGACTCGTTTGGTTTGCGAGCATGCTTCCGCACGACGCACAACAATTGGTATCAGAGCTACAGATTTGAGATCTAGGGTTTTGGCATTGGGTGGAGGAAGATTCACAATGGAAGCTTGGTTCTTGGAGTTCTAGGCTTTGGTGGAGATAACGTTGTGGAGTTGCCGTTGGAGATCTCTCTTTCCTCATGTGGTTAGGAGATCGTGTTGGAATTCTATCTAGGATTCAGTTGGGTAATTTTTTAATTTCTATCAAAGTTTGAATCTTTCTTTATAATTTGGAGTGGTTTGCAATGAGAGAAGAAGTTGATGAAAGCAACAAGATGATGGCGAGCACAATTCAGGTTGGATTTCAAAACACTAAGATTAGTGTAGTAAAGTATGACAGCAAAATCAATTTTGGTTTGTAGATGAGCGACGTATAGGACGCTCTTAATGCTCAAAATTTGGAAGAGACCACCATGGTCCATGAGAGGCCACCGAAATACGATGAGACAATATAAGATAAGATGAATAGGAATGCTTGTGGGGGTGATCAGGTCTTGTTTGGAACAAGAGCTGAAATATGATGTGATTGGGGTGATGTCTGCGATGAAGATGTGGGAGATTCTTAACAACAAGTACCTTACGAAGAGTGTTGAGAATTAGTTGTACTTGCTACAGAGATTATTCAGATTTCAGATGTCTAGGGGCATCTCACTAGCGGCTCATGTGAACAACTATGCAAAGTTGTTGTCGGACTTGGCGAACATGGATGAGAAGATAACTGACGAGTACAAGGCGATTATCTTATTAGGCTCCTTACCTGATAAGAAGTATGATACCTTCGTGCTCACTTTGTTGAACGAGAGATCTTCCATCATCTACAGTAAAGTAACCAATGCATTGACAAATTATAATTTGAGGAGGAAGGACAACGAAACTTCCCGAGCTAGCACTTCAGGAGAGGCCTTGTCGACGAGAGGTAGAAGTCCATATCCGAGAGGTGGTATTAGAAACAAGTCAAAGTAAATGGGCCACCACCAGTTAGCGAAAAACCAGTGTGCATTCTGTAAGGAATAAGGACATTGGAAGAGAGAATGCCCGAAGCTCAAGAAGAATGAGAATAATAAGAAGAATGGCTCGAAGGCCAATAAGGTGAACGCCGCAAGAGGTGATGATTCCGAAAATTCGTGCTTTTCTTTATTGATTACTCCAGAGGTGAACCATGTGGATGTATCTAATTGGATGCCTGATTCTAGTGCTACTTATCATGTGACTCTCCGACGAGATTGGTTTGCATCGTTCGAGAAACTCGATGGGGGTGTGGTAGTCATGAAAAATAATCAATCCTGTGGCATTTATGGGATAAGTACCATCAGGATTCGGATGCGTGATGGAGTAGTTCGTGAATTAAATAAAGTGAGATTTGTTCCTCAGTTGAAGAACAATCTTATTTTAGTTGGAGCTTTGGAGGCAAAGGGATTTAAGGTGACATTTGAGAACGTTGTAGTGAATGTTACTAAGAGATCTTTGGTGATGATGAAGGGAGTCCACAGCAAAAATTTGCATTATCTGAAGGGAGCACTAAAATTGGCCATGTAGCTTTAGCTATTTCAAAGGCGGATGCGAGCAGACTTTGGCACTATAGGTTAGGGCACACATGTGAAAAGTCACTGCAGCTACTGTGCAAGCATGTGCTATTAAAGGAAACCAAGAGTTGGAAAGTTAAATTCTGCGAGCACTGTGTTCTTGGTAAGAAGACGAATGTGAAGTTCGGGACATTCATTCATAGGACAAAAGGCATTTTGGACTACGTGCACACAGATATTTAGGGTCCTACCAAGACGACATTACTTGATGGTCGACATTGATTCGTCACGTTTATAGATGACTATTCTAGGCGTTGTTAGGTGTACCTATGGTGAAGAAGAGTGAAGTCCTAGATATATTTGTGGAGTGAAAGAAGAGATTAGAACTACAAACTTGGAGAAATATCAAGAAGTTGCGATCCGACAATGACGGTGAGTATACTTCTGACCCCTTTCAGCAGCTATGTCGAGATGAGGGCATAGAGAGGTACTTCATAGTTAGTCACACACCGTAGCAGAATGGGATGACAGAGAGGTTGAATCGGTCTTTACTAAAGAAGGTCCGATGTTTGTTGTCGCATAGTGGTTTGGAGAAGATTTTTTGGGCTAAGATACTTTCTTATAAGAGTCACCTTATTAATAAGCTGTCTTCATCTGCGATTGAGGGGTAAACCCCTATGGAGATGTGATCGGGAAAGCTAGCACATGACTATGATTAGCTCAAGGTATTTGGATGCCCTGTATTTTGTCATGTTAGAACAAATAAATTAGAACATCGAGCTAGAAAGGTCATACTTGTTAGTTTCAAGCGTGGTGTGAAAAGTTACAAGCTTTGGGATCTAGTTGATAAGAAGATTGTGTTGAGTAGAGACGCAACTTTCGATGAGGCTTCGATCTTGAAGCATCCTAGTCTCATCCTGTAGAGAGCACCCCTATAGAGGAGATATCACAGGTGGTGAAGATTGATGCAGCTCCACAGAGTCCAGATGGGACTGTATCATTAGAGTGCCGGCTGAGGTAATGTCAAGCGAGCACATCGATGATTTGGAGGATACAAGTATAGTTGAGCAGGATCAAGGACCGACGATTCAGATTCAGGATTCTATTGCGGTTTGGAGGCCGATGAGAGACATACAGATGCCAGCGAGGTATACAAACACAGTTGTTACGTATGCACTTCTGGTGGAGTGTGTCGATGAGATAGTTCCTACTATATTCAGAGAGGCCAAGCAGAGTTTGGAGACTGATTTGTGGCATATGGCTATACAGGAGGAGATGGAGTCTCTTCATAGGAACGACACATGAGAGCTTGTCGAGTTTCCAAATGGGCGGAAGGTAATTGGTTGCAAATGGGTGTATACGAAGAAGGAGGGCATTAAAGGCACTCCAATAAGGTTCAAGGTTAGGTTAGTGATTCGAATCTTGCTAGCTTTAGTAGCACAATATAGATTAAAATTAGATCAATTGGATGCATTTCTTCATGGTGATATTGATAAAGGAATTGATATGACTCAGCCATTGAGGTTTCGAGCTGTAGAGGAGGATAAGTTGGTTTGTACACAGCCAGATTTGTCACAGGCAGTGAGCATAGTTTTGAGATACATGCACGACACGAGTCCGGGTCATTGGGATGCCGTGAGTGATTGTTGAGGTCATTCGGGCCATTTGGATCAACTAAGGGTGTCTTGATCCCTTGGGATAAGGGATATATAGGCAACCACATTAGTGCAGCTAAATTTAGTGAGACGACGCAGTGATGCTCATGTTTGGGGTCGCCTCAGTTTTGGAAACACTTCGCCGAGGTGGAGAATTGTTGGATATAGAGCAAGTTCCTAATATGTTTTCTAATTTGTTTTGGTAACAGGTTATTAGGATTCCTAATCTATTTTGGTAATAGGTTATTAGGATTCCTAATCTGTTTGTTTTTGGTTTTAGAATTTCTAGTATGTTTTTAGTTTTAGGATTTATATATATATAGAACGTTTTAGAAGAGAAAATTGGTAGAGAGAATTAGAGAAAAAAGAGACTTTTGAGCATATTGAGAGGGAGATATTGTGAGGGAGTTGAGATCTTTGGTTAGGGTTATATTGACGTGATTGTGTGAGTTGTAACTTGTTGTATTTCTCCTCCATATAGTGAAATCTCCTCATCATCTCCCCGTGGACATAGGCAATTTGTCGAACCACATAAATTCTCTGTGTTTATGGTTTGGTTTGTACCGTATTTTGGTAATTGTACTCGTGTTTGGTTTAGTTCTCTTCTCTCATTACTCGCCGACTCGTTTGATTTGCGAGCACGCTTCCGCATGGTGCACAACAGGTAGAGGGGATTTGCTCAAATTAGGGCTAAAAAAAGCAAGAGTTCAATTTGAGGGTTTCCTCTTTTTCTCAATGTTTCTATGGTAAGGGCAATGAAATGTAAAGATGAAACACTCCGGTTGCCCTAACCAAATTAATCCTAAGAGTAAGAAGTACACCTCCAAGTTGTACCCTAACTTTTTTAGCCCAATTTTGATGATCTTTGAAGTTATGTAGTATAAACAACAAAATTTTGACTTGATGGTTCACAATTTCTCTTTATTTCATTCATCTTTTTGTTTTTTTGTTTCATATTTGCTATGCTTTTGCAGGAATACCACAAATATGTATTAAACTTCTGAGATTTTCTAGGTTAATTGCTAGGTGAGTGTTGAAATTTTAGCATTTTCTATATTTCTCCTTGATTTTACTTAATTAAGTTTTATTTTTACATAATGTAAAGTTTAGTGGCATTAAACAACAAAATTTCAATTATCAGCCCTACACATCGGACATCCATGACACTCATGGATTAAATTGAACTATTTTTCAAGATCTAACTCTAATTTCTCTTATTTCATGAATATTTTTAACTTTTCTCATTTTATAAAAAATTTAGATACATAATTTGCTCTCTTCCTTCTAGAAGAACGAAACACAAGTTGAAGATCAATTACGAACCTCATGTACATGTTTAAATGATAAGGTTCCTATTTTTTTCTTGATTTTTCTTAATTACAGTTTATTTTTTCATAAAGAGATGTGCTCACTGTTCTCACGAACATTTGCATTATAGACGGACTAAAACTTCAAGCAGTAAGCATAAAACAACAACATATCTTTTGTGAGACTAATTTATTTATTGGTTAAAATGTTATTTTTTTGTGTTTACATCTTCCACATTTCAAATTTTAACAACATTTAGATATCGTGTTTGTAGTGACATATACAAATATGGAAAAAATTATTGATAGAAAAGATTCATATATTATGTATCTATACTTTATAGTTACATGTCTATACTTCTTTGTTCTTTATACTTAAATTGTTGAGATATATAATATCTAACTTCTTGTTCTTTAATCTTAGTATCTGATCCATAATCATGGAACTGTTGTGAACTTTTTCAAACAATTTGTGCTTGAATTATAATGTTGGATGAATTTTTTATACACCAACAAGTGATGTGAAAGAGTAAATTAAGCTTATGTTGTAAAGAGCTTGAAATTAAAACATTATTGTTTATGTTTCTATACCAAGTTCATAGTGTAGTTCTTTTAGAAATTCATGGTGTACTTTTAATAATGAGCATCTCTTTTTTTTTTAATGTGAGATTGAACCCTCTATATTGTCCCAAAAGATCATGTCTTATGATAGTTCTTTTATCGTTATAAGGATTAAAAATATTTAATTGTAGCTGTAGGATATTTAAGTAAAGATTTATAGATAAACTAACTCTCAACTACATGACAATGCTCAACAATGAAGAAGATGAAATGCTAGGGAAGGTGAAACAGTTGCATAACATGCTCAACATAGATTTTCTCACGAAAAGAAAGGCGAAGATATTATATAGTGGTAAATCTTTTATTTTTATTTTTTGATGGAAAAGAACAGGGTGAGATATCATGTTCATATTTCATTACTAATCCAAAAATTCTATCTTAATCTTGAAGTCTGTAGTCTAATTCCTCATTCAAGCGTCCCAATCCTAAGAGCAGAGATAGGACCATAGCCATCACCTATTATGAAGGATGAGAAAAAAAGGAGAGGAGAGCTTAGACTTAGCTGTTCAAGAGAAGGATAGGTAACGTAGAATACAAAATATGAAACTTACATAAAGCTCCCATATACATCAAAAGCTAAAGTCTAGAAGTATCACTATAGATAATAATTACATTTAAGAATTTTTTAGAGTTTGTATCATCAAAAATTGTACCCCACCCTAGACATGTCAAGTTATTAGATTGTTAAGATAAAAAAAATTATACGTAGCTAACATACTATAATACATAAAGTATTGTAAAAAAAAACCTAAAAAGTTTTAAAAGTGCACAAAATACCCTGAAAAGTTTAAAATCATAGAAACTATCCCGACATCTAAAACGCTAAAACAACAAATATTAAATCAAAAAATTAACAGTAGTTTGTGAAGAATTTAAAATTTGTGGTTAATATTTCAATATCTCAAAAATTATAGAAACACCCTCAAAAGCTTAAATTACAAACAAGCACCTGAAATTCTAAAATTTAAAAACTTACAAACAACATAGATGAAGTCAAGGGATTACCATAATGCATCTGAAAATTTCTAACATTTCAAAATAATAAACATGAAATCAAAATATTAATAGCAGTCTCTGAGGAATTTAAAATTTTCAATTAACACCCTTAATGTCCCAAAAATTATAGAAACACCCTCAAAAGTTTAAATTATAAAAAACAACTCTAAAATTTAAAAAATTCATTAATTTACAAACAACAAAAGATGAATTCAAGAGATCACCTTCATGCACCTAAAAATTTAAAATTTATTGAAATTAACCTCAAAGTTACAAAACTTGTAGAAAAAACACTATCAAAATTTAAAACTCATAAAAACTATATTTTTAAAATTTATAACCAGTACATATCAAATATGAAAACTATTGGTTGACCATTGAAATTTGATTTTTTTTAAATTAATCTACAGTTTTAATAATTAGAAAAAATAGCCTCAAAATTTCAGAGTTGTAAAAAATATTATGACATTTAAAAAATACCAACAAAATATGAAACATAGAAGTTACAACTACTAAGCTTAAAATTATTATTTTTTAAATGCTCCTAAAGTTTTGAAAATTATAAATCACACCTTCAAAGTTCAAACCACAAAAAAGACTGAAATTTTAAAACTTGGCAAAGGAAAATATAATTGTGTGGTATTCTTTCATATATATATATATATATATATATATATATATAATTCTAATTTATGGTTTACTATATCTTTTCAGTATCTAAAAGTAGTCTAAGTTGATACTGATAAACAAAAGTAATAAAAATTGATTAAAAATATTCGATTAGGGAATAAAAGTTTAAAAAATATTATAGCTTAAAAATTAAAGCAACTACATAAATTTTTACTAATGAGTTGGAACAGTAAAACACATTATTAACATTAATTGATAGATGTTTAAATCTATAAAAATGATAAAAAACTATAATATAACAGCTTAGCATTAATTGATTATAATTTAGAAATATTAATCTATAATGTTAATAATATTTATAAGGTAGTACCAAAAACGGTTGGGCGGTTACATGGCGCAAGTTAGCAGGCGATTTCTC
>BQKN01065176.1:738304-753001 GCA_022839385.1 Asparagus kiusianus
TAACTCAGGACAGATTGTTGAGAAGAGGCATAATAACTGAAAATGTTTGCTGCTTATGCTCAGGAGGAAGATTAGAGAGCCGTGATCATCTCTTTTTTGATTGCAGTTTCTCTAGGGAGATATGGAACAACATAATTGATTGGCTTCAATTTTCCTGGAAATCCTGTGACTGGGATCTTCTTATGAACTGGTTCTGCACCAGACTGAGAGGAAAAGGCTTTAAACAGGGAATTAAAAGAATGGCTTTATCCGCATTATCTACAGAATTTGGTGTGAAATGAATGCAAGAATTTTCCAATCTAAGGCCAAAGGTGTTGAGCAATTGGTTAATAATATCAAGATGGACATATTGATCAACAACCTAAATACTTCCATTTTGGAGGAAAATAGAGTTTGGCTCCTCTCTCTGTAAAAGAACAGCAAAAAAAAATTGCTGAGGGTTGAGAGGAAAATAGCTTTGAAGGAACCTGTTGGAGGGAAATTGAGTATGTTTAAACTACTTGTTAATTTGTAAGCTCAGTTCTTTGAGCTTTTGACACTGATTTTGTCATCTCATACATAAGATGAGATCATGATGTACTTACATTTCTCCAATTTTGGTGATGAATAAAATTTCTCATTTACCAAAAAAAAATATTTATAAGGTAAAAAATATAATAAATTACATATGGAGAAACTATCAGAATATTTAGAGATATCCTTCAAAAGAATCAAGATATTTCCATTATAAATGAGAAAGTGATAAAAATAAATCTAAAATTCAGAAAATATCTATGAATCATTTGAATTGGCATTAATATAAGGCATGTCTATTAAAGGAGCACTAACTGAGTTACATTGATGAATAATTTAATAACTTTATCCCAATCAAAGAAGAATTCTCCGTGGAAGATATACAAAAATTTAATAAGCATTCATAAATTTCATACTTTTTCTTCTTCAAATACTAAAGAAATTAAATATTAATATTATAATCTAAGGTAAATTGGCAATAAAAAATAGGTATTTAGTTTAGATCTTTGTGAAAATGGCAATGAAAACTCTTGTTGAATGTACATCAAAATAATTCATTGTAGAGAAAAAAGAGGTAACTCCTAATATTATTTAAGTAATAAATTAGAAACGCAAAGAATTTCATATATATGAGATTAATATTTAATCTTATTGAAATAAAAAAAATAAAAGTCTGTATTATAAGAAGTTTGTGTTGAACATCAGAAATACATTTAACTTCTTTGTAAAGTTAAACAACAAGATAAAAGATTAACAAGCCGATTTCACAATCAAGTAGATGATGAAGACACTACTCTAGAATTACCCGGAAAAAAAAGTGAGGAATGATTGATCTTAGCTCAATAAAAAAAATAAAAAAGAAGGAATAGAAGATAATATTTTCTGAATATTTTATAGAATAGTTTAATTATTTTGAGTGAATTTAGGAATCTTTAGAATGAAGTTTCTTGAGCTTTTTCTAGTACTTTTATATGCTTGTACATATGCTTTTATTATATGAAAGTATACTAGAGTTAGTATTAGTTTTTAATTTTTAATTTTTAATTTTTTTATGAAGTCTATTAATGATTAGAACAAACTTCATTTTCTCTTTTGTATTGTTTTAGCATACTTTTAACCAATTATTTTGCCTTATTAGTTTTAAATATTCATCTTCCTTGTATAACATTATTTCAATATTTTTTACTTTTGCAACATTACACTTTCTAAAGTAAAGTTTAGTTAATTTCATGTCAGGCAAAATAACATAAAAATTCAATTAGCTTAAAATTATATTTATTTTCTATCAATTCAAATATCAACATAAAAATTTAAATTGGGTATAGCCCATTTAAACAAACATCAAATAAAATAAATAATCACAATATTAAATTTTAGAGATAAAAGTGAGCATAAACTTTTAAAGTGGAACTGATGGACAAATTTTAGTTAGAAAATAAGTTTAAAATACTTAATTATGATACTTAACCATGTGCATTGCACGTGCATAAAACCTAGTATAACTAATAATAGCAGTTTGAATGCTCGTTTATAGATATTTGAGGTTTAGGTTAGTATTTGAGGTTTAGATTAGTATTTTGAGCAACACTTGATTGATATTGTTCATACTTATAGTGGGGTTAATTAGTTAGTATTTTGTTGCGTTTTAGTGTTTGTCATGTTGTATGCAAATTGGAGAGGAAATTATGTGATTTGGTTGTTATTTTGTGGTAGGTGGGCTTCGATTGTGTTGACAACGATTTTGGTTCGTTTGGTGACTGTGCCACTCTTGTTAAATCAGATGAGAGCTACACTTAAATTAAGTGTGAGTTGCTCCGTTACAATTTATTTATTTTTTATAATTTATGGCTAAATTGTTTAAAACTAGAAAGTTCGCTTTATGTGCAATTAATATCTTCATTGATAGTCACTTGTTGTTCTTGCATATGTATGAACAACAAGATTTTTTGGGAAATCAAAGAATAGGAAATTAAAGAATAGGATTTCTTGAATTATAGTTGTTTGGTTGGTTAAAAAATGAAGGAAATCAAAGAATAGGAGATGAGATGAGATGAGTTGTCATCATATTATTGGATGATGTGAGTGATTTTTTAAGAAAACTTGTTTTGATGTTGTTTGGTTGGTTAAAAAAATAAGAAAATGTATTATTAGAAACCTATTTCCTATAATAATTTTTTTCTTGTGTTTGGTTCATTCTTAAAAATAAGAAAATAGATGAGATGAGATGAGTTGTTTGTATATTATTTGATGATGTGACCCACACTTAAGGAAATCAATTTCTTTCTTTTTTTTGAGGAAATGGGTGGAAATGAAATGTTAATGAGATGAGATGAGTTGTCACCATATTATTGGATGATGTGAGTGATTTTTAAATATGAGATGAGATGAGTTGGATGATGTGACCCGTTTCTTGTGTTTGGTATATTTTTAAAAGTAAGAAAGGAGATAAGATGTGATGAGTTGGTGGATAAAAATAATATTTTATTGATAAAAGTGTATAGATTTCTTTTTCTTGGGTTGAGTTTTATGGAGAGAAATGGATAAAAATAATATTTTAATAAAAAAAGTACATGGATTTCATTTTCTTGGTTTTTAGGAAATCTCCCAACGCCAAACAAACGGGCCCAGTGTAGAATTTTGTTTGCCATGTGGATGGAATAATCATTGGCCATTGCATCAGTCAAGAAGAAAAAAAGTGTGACATTAATGTTGGCAGTTATATCGATAAGACAAGAAATTTGCATGCTTATATGTATGGAAGATTAGTTACTTGTCTATCAAGGTTGTGCTTTCTGAAACATTAAAGGTGTGTTAACTTAATCGAATTCACCACGTATAGATGGTTTAATCACCTTAAGATGTCTTTATTGTTCCTTATTCTATTCTTTCATATTCTTTGGACTTCTGCATCATTCTGGCTAGGGAATTTACTCTCCCTCTTTTCTCCGAGCAAGAGGCTATTCTGTATGTTAGTCTGAGTGAGTGATTTTGGTTTAATGGGTAAACTTGGATGTCTAGACAGTCTAAAAATTTTCAGTTATAGTCGATATGTGCGAGACTCACATACTTGGTCCTAAGCCAAGTTATTGTGCCAGTTTGATTGTTTTATAGTCTTATATTTTCTTATATGTTTATAGTGTTTTTAAACATATAGAAGTTGTGGTTTTTGCATGTAACAAAATGGAATATTTTTTTAGTTATATGCAATTTATTTTCAATTTTTCATTTAAACTTATTTATTGTTTTCAGTTTGGAGTTTTGGTACAACACATTATTGGTCCTGTTAATAGGACATATGCGGAATGCAGAGGTTGCTCTTGATACACTTTCCATATGGTACTAATATGATTCCTGAAACTTGTAGTTTTCATATAATTTTCATATAATGTTTTATTTATTTTTGTTCTAAATTTTGTAGTTGTTTCTTATTAAAGTCTTCGTGTTGTCCTTAATAGGACATATGCGGAATGCATAGGTTGCTCTTGATGCACTTTCCATATGATACTAATATGATTCCTGAAACTTATAGTTTTTATATAATTTTCATATAATGTTTCATTTATTTTTGTTCTAAATGTTGTAGTTGTTTCTTATTAAAGTCTTTGTGTTGTCCTTTCCTTTTCCATTGATATTTTCTCTTTTGCTTTCCATTGACATTTTCTCTTTTGCTTTCCATTGACATTTTCTCTTTTGCTCGACAGCCTCAACGTTAATGGATGGGAGATGATGATTTCCTTTGGCTTCCTGGCTGCCGCAGGGTACTCTTTGAAACAAAGCTTATTTAACATGCTTTCTTTTGCCTTTTATCCTTTTCATTGTTATGATTCTGTATATACTTTTAAGTTTTCTTTATGTCCCTCAAATTGAATAGACAAAAAAACAAACCATAACAGGAACATTTACAAGTGTAATAAAAACCTGAACATTGTTACTGTATATTTTTTCCTTTACTCGAACAATTCGTTTATATTTCTTGGATTGCTATATTGCTTTTCGAATTTTGTAGTGTGAGAGTGACAGATGAACTTGGGGCAGGAAATGCAAGACGTGCAAAATTTGCAATTGTTAATGTGGTTCTCTAATCCTTAATTATTGGAACTATTCTTTTCGTGCTCTTCCTTCTGTTCCGGGGGAGAGTTGCCTATATATTCACAGATAGCTTGAAAGTGGTCAAAGCAGTCGCCGATTTGTCTCCTTTGTTGGCTTTCTCCATACTTCTTAATAGCGTTAAACCAATTCTTTCAGGTACATAAATCACAATAAGGACTAACTTTAGAATTTCTCGTATATAACATTTCTTTTAATCATTATTGTTATTTACTAGTGTGTTGCAATTGGATCGGGTTGGCAGGGGATAGTAGCTTATGTAAACATAACGTGCTACTACATTATAGGAATTCCTGTTGGAATTGTGTTGGGCTATGTTCTTGATTTGCATGTTAAGGTATCACTCATTTCTTTAGAGCTCTATCGCTACTGAGATGTTTCGTCCTAGTGGATAAGTTTGTAAAAAGTTTGTGTCCATTTTGCAGGGAATTTGGATTAAAGGAACTAGCAGATGAATACTATTTATGTAACCAATTTATGTAAACTATTTGTGTGAACAATTTATGTATCGCTCTAGTATCTTGGTGAATGTATTATTTGAATAAAATTGGATTTGATATTGGAATATAATTAGATTGTGTTGGATATGAATATGATTTAGTGTTGTGTAATATTGTACACATGTACATGTGATATTATGTGCCGTGTAAAGTAGATTCTGCATAAAAAAAAATGTAACATCCGTCTAGGATGCTTCCTAGACGAAAATTCCGTCTAGGATGCTCATCCTAGACGGAATCCTAGACGGAATTTTCGTCTAGGATGTTTAAATGTATGCTAGACGGGAAAGCCGTCTAGGATACTCCTCCTAGACGGAAATTCCGTCTAGGATTATCCTAGACGGTTGTTTTTTCGTCTACAAGTATCCTAGATGGTATTTTGTTCCGTATAGGATATATTTCTGTCTAAATGATTTTCTTGACGGAATTCCATCTAGAATGACGCATTCTCGACGAGAACTTACTGGACAATTATCCTAAACAGAATTTCGTCTAGGATAATCAATGTAGATGGAAATCTGACTATTCTAGATTGCTATGTTTTTTACTAGTGGGAGGTCTACCACTTCCACTTATTATCAATTATTTGTCATCTAAATTGTGATGTGAATCCTATAAAGGTGAGCAAATCATGGAAAAAAGATGGAAGGAAGAAAGAAAACATTGAGTGAAACATTTTCCTAAATCCTTAATCTTGCATCTTATTTGTACACGCGTCTTTAGTTCCCTTAACATTGTTGGTGGAGTCATTATGTCATTATAGAATATAAATTAGAGGCATGTCTATACCTACTAACAAGAGTTATACCCACGCTCACACTGGTTGATTTGATTTTTTTATTCCTATATTTATTTTTTTGTTCGATATAGACTACTAATATGTATGCTCTCCATAAAAATTAAAATATGAGTAAATTTTTACTAAACCCTCAAAAAAATGGGTGTTTGACACGAAACTCCTACACATTTCAATAACAAAACTTCCAATAACTTTTGGCAAAAAGCTCTCAGATTTGTTGTAAAACTAATGAAGTAGAGAAGAAAAGATAGACGAGAAGTAGAGAGAAGTTTTATTTCATTTGTTCTTCATTGCTCATTTCAAAGTGAGGTAGGAATACCTCTATTTATATATAAACTAAGATGATGATACATGAATTATATTAATTACTCATTCATGAACTTAGTCTTTCAAGAACATGTATTGTGTTGTTCTAGAAAGAAGATTAATGTACTAGGAGAATATCAACTTCTTGGGAAACTAAATGGACATCCACATTATTTCATAACACTCCCCCTTGGATGCCCAACATTACACAAAGAATATGCCTCGTTAAAACCTTACAAGGAAAAAACCCAGTGGGAAAAAAATTCTAGTGAAGGAAAAAGAGTACACTACTCTTGTGTATTAGTTTCCCCCCCTGATTCAAATATCATTTGAGAACTTTCAACTGACGCATTCCAATATTTTTACCAATTTCTCAAAAATTACAGTCGGTAATGTCTTAATGAATAAATCTGCCAGATTATCACTCGATCGAATTTGTTGCACAACGATTTCACCACTCTTTTGCAAATAATGTGTAAAGAAGAATTTTAGTGAAATGTGTTTCGTTCTATCTCCTTTAATATATCCTCCTTTTAATTGAGCTATATAAGCTGCATTGTCTTCAAACAAAATAGTCGGAGGATTTTTATTTTCAGGAGACAATCCATTATTCTTTCGGATATAGTGGATCATTGATCTTAGCCAAATATATTCTCGACTGGCCTCATGAATTATAATTATTTTAGCATGATTTGAAGAAGTGACATCAATTGATTGTTTCGTACGTAGATCGCCATGAAATAGCGGTGCCACCACATGTAAATAAATAACTAGTTTGAGACCTTGCTTTATGCGGGTCAGATAAATATCCAGCATCAGCATATCCAACTAATTCAGGTCGAGAGTTATAAGAATAAAATAAGCCAAGATCAATTGTTTCTTAGAGATAGCGAAAAATACGCTTTATACCGATCCAATGTTGTTTTATAGGAGATGAACTAAATCTTGCTAATAAATTCACAGAAAATGATATATCTGGTCTTGTACAATTAGCAAGATACATTAGTGCACCTATTGCACTGAGATATGGTGCTTCAGGACTAAGAATCTCTTCATCTTCTTCTTTTGGTCTAAAAGGATCCTTAGCAGGATCAAGTGACCTGACAACCATTGGAGTACTTAATGGATATGCTTTATCTATGTAGAATTATTTTAATACCTTCTGGGTATAAGCAGTTTAGTGAACAAAAATCCCATTTTCTAAATGCTCAATTTATAGATCAAGGAAAATTTTAGTTTTACCAAAATCTTTGATCTCAAATTCTTTCTTTAAATATTCAATCGCCTTTTGGAGCTCTTCAGGAGTTCCAATCAGATTAAGATCATCAACATATACAGTAATGATCATAAAATTTAACGCATTCCTCTTTTTGAAAACACATGGACATATAGGGTCATTTATATAACCTTCTTTGACTAAACATTCACTAAGACGGTTATACCACATCCGTCCAGATTGCTTGAGTCCATACAAAGATCTTTGCAACTTAATGGAGTGTATTTCTCTAGGATTTGATATACATGCTTCGGGCATGCTAAATCCTTCAGGGATTTTCATATAGATATAATTAGCTAATGTTCCATATAAATAAGCAGTGATTACATCCATCAGACGTATATCAAGTTTTTCGTGTACTGCTAAACTCACAAGATATCTAAATGTAATCCATCCATTACTGGAGAATATGTCTCATCATAATCAAATCCCGGTCTTTGTGAAAATCCTTGGGCTACAAGTCTTGCATTATATCCCACAATTTTATTTTTCTCATTTCTTTTCCTCACAAATACCCATTTATATCCTACTGGCTTTACACCTTTAAGTGTTTGGACTATAGATTCAAAAACTTTTCATTTAGCCAGTGAATCTAATTTAGATTGGATCGCATCTTTTCATTTTGACCAATCATTTTTTCGTCGACATTCATCAACCGATCTGGGTTCATGATCCTCGTCATCTTTCATAATATCAAGTGCTACATTATATGCAAATGCATTATCGACAATTACTTCTCTTTGGTTCCAACTCTTTCCCGTAATAACAAAATTTATTGAAGTTTTATTTTCTTCAGGAGTTGGCTCTTCAGGAGCGACCTCTTCAGGAGGTTGAATTTTGTTATTAGCAATATTTTGATCATTCGATCATTTTTTCTTTCGAGGATTCTTATCTTTGGAACCATGAGGTCTACCATGCTTCAGGCGTGCTTTAGATTCGTTAGCACTTTTAATTTTTCCTTCTGGGATATCAATTTTAATCAGAGTATTTTCTGCTGCAATATGTGATTTAGTAATTCTTCTAAAATCACTAAAAGCATACGGTAATTGGTTTACAATTTTCTATAAATGTATAATCCTTTGAACTTCTAGTTCATATTCTTTTGTACGAGGATCAAGAAAGTCTAATGATATTTTCCAAGTAATTTTCTTTTTTGGTTGATCTTTACCTCCCCCTAATGTCAGGAAATGTGATTCATCAAAATGACAATCTGCAAATCTTGCAGTAAATAAACCACTTGTTAATGGTTCAATATATTTAATTATAGAAGGTGATTCATACCCGACATATATCCCTAATCTTCTTTGAAGGCCCATTTTAGTACGTTAAGGCGGTGCAATAGGAACATATACCGCACAACCAAAAATTCTTAAATAAGAAATATTAGGCTCGTGACCAAGAACTAATTATAAGGGAGAATAAATATGATAACTTGTCGGCCTAATTCTCACAAGTGTTGTTGTATGTAATATAGCATGTCCCCAAACAGATAAAAGAAGTTTAGACCTCATTAACAATGGTCTTGCAATTAATTAAATCCGTTTAATAAATAATTCAGCTAGACCATTTTGTGTATGAACATGAGCTACAGGATGTTCAACACTTATCCCAATAGCCATACAATAATCATCAAAGGCATGTGATGAATATTCACCAGCATTATCTAGACGAATTTTCTTAATGGGATAATCAAGAAATTGTGCTCGTAATTTAATTATCTGAGCAAACAATCTCGCAAATGCTAGGTTACGACTAGATAATAAACTTACATGTGACCATCTTGTTGATGCATCAATTAGTATCATAAAATATCTAAATGGTCCATATGGTGGATCTACAGGCCCACATATATCACCATGAATTCGTTCTAGAAATACAGGGGATTCAATTCCCACTTTTGTTAGTGATGGTCTAACAATTAACTTCCCTTGGGAGCAAGCAACACATGAGAATTTATTAGAATTTAGTATTTTTTTTATTTTTTAATGAATGGCCATGTGAATTTGTAATTATTCGCCTCATCATTATAGAACCAGGATGTCCAAGGCGATCATGCCAAATCATAAAATCATTGGGATTAGTAGACTTCCAGTCTTCAAGGTGATACATTTCAGCTGCACTTATTTTTGTATAATATAAACCAGAAGATGAGAAGGCAGCTTTTCTAATACGCATTTTTTCTTAGAAATGATATTTGTAATCAATAAGTATTCACCATTTGTCTCATTCATCGTCTCAATATGATATCCATTTTGGCGGATATTTTTAAAACTTAGCAAATTTCTTCGAGACTTTATCGAGAGTAGTGCATTATTTATGATAATTTTGGTTTCTTCAGGGAGAAATACAGTGGCTCTTTCGGAGCCATCAAACAATTTAACACTACCACTTATTGTGTTAATATTTGTTTCTTCCATTTTCAAATGAGAAAAATACTTCATGTTTTTAAGTATAGTGTGTGTAGTAGTACTATCAATGAGACACGTATTATCATCACCATTGTTTGATCCTAAATATTTGACATCCATTTTTTTTTCAGGAAGAAATAATAAAGAAAATTACAAACAAAAGTAAATATCAATAAAGTCCATAAATTACAAAATTCATAAAGAAAATTACATAAAAGATGTGAAAATAACAAAATTCAAAATGTCGGGTATTTGTCATGAGATCATTTTGCAACTTCAGATTACTCAAGGAAATCAGCTACATCGAGGTGTGTGATATCATCAAGATCATCATAAACATTATTTTGAATAAAATTTGTCTCGGTATTTTTGCTTTTCCCTTTTAATGATGCCTGATAGAGCTCAACAAGATATTTTGCCGTATGACAGGTACGAGACTAATGGCCTTCTATTCCACACCGGTAGCATATTTTCTCATAATGTTTCTTTCTTCAGTTTTCTTATCATTATTGTCCTATTTCTGGGAGTTGTTTTGTTTTATGCCACGGCTATGATCAATGTGATTATAAGGCATATATCTGCCACGACCTCGTCCACGATAACGACTACGTCCTCGGCCTCCTCCACGGTCATGTCCACGCCCACGACCATGATTTTGAGATTTAGTTGCATTCGCTTCAGGGAATGGGCTAGAACCAGTAGGTTAGGATTCATGATTTTTTAATAATAATTCATTATTTTGTTCAGCCAAAAGGAGGCATGAAATCAATTCAGAGTATTTCTTAAATCCTCTCTCTCGATGTTGCTGCTGCAAGAGCATATTCGAGGCATGAAAGGTGAAGAATTTTTTTCTAACATATCGTCATCAGTGACATTTTCTCCACACAATTGCAATTGAGAGGTAATTTTATACATTACAGAATTATACTCACTGATTGATTTAAAATCTTGTAGCCTTAAGTAAAGCCAGTCATACCGGGCTTTTAGGAGCACGACCAACTTTAGGTGGTCAAATCTCTCCTTCAAATTATTCCACATAGTAAGTGGATCTTTCACAGTTAGATATTTAGCTTTTAATCCTTCATCCAAATGATGGCGAATGAAAATCATAGCTTTGGCACGGTCTTGATTTGATGTCTTATTTTCTTCCACAAGAGTATTTTCAAGACTTATTACAACAAGATGTATTTCAACATCTAACATCAAAGATAAGTAGTTCTTTCTAAAAATATCAAGAGACATAAATTCTTGTTTTGTAAGGTTAGTCATAGTAAAAAATAAATTGTATTGGAAAGAGAAATTTTACCTCGAAAGTTTATCCAAAATATCAACACGTGCCCAACGATGAATCTAATGGACTTGAAGAAGATTGTTTCAATGGTAGAGTCTCTTACTGATAACGTGTTGTAAAACTAATGAAGTAGAGAAGAAAAGGTAGACGAGAAGTAGAGAGAAATTTTATTTCATTTGTTCTTTATTGCTCATTTCAAAGTGAGGTAGGAATACCTCTATTTATATACAAACTAAGATGATGATACATGAATCATATTAATTACTCATTCATAAACTTAGTCTTTCAAGAACATGGTTTGTGTTGTTCTAGGAAGAAGATTAATATACTAGGGGAATATCAACTTCTTGGGAAACTAAATGGACAGCCACATTATTTCATAACAAGATTAACGTTATTAGTTAATGTGTGGTCAAATAACCAAAATACTTTTAGTAAAATTTGGAAGAAAACACCAAATAATTTTTTAGTTTTCTCACTTAACCCTCAAATAGTGGTTGTTTATTGTCTTCTGAGTTATAAGTAATTTTTGGATTTTTTAGGAGATTTTTTCTTATATTTTTAATTTTAAAAGGTGTTGTTTGTGATTTTTTCGTTGGGTGGGGGTAGGGGGTTGAGGGACTATCTATAGTATTTAAATTTGTATTTTTTTGATTTTTTTTTTCAATTTTAGATTTTTTGAAGGGTCGTTTGAAATTTTCATATTTTCTTGGGGATCTATTCGTAGTTTATGGAGTTTTAAGCTAGTTGTCTATAAATTTTAGAATTCAAAAGAGATGGTTTCTAATTTTTGGATTTTTTAGTTGCTTGTAATTTTTAGAATTTGAGGGGGGGGGGGGGGGGGGTGTGATTTTCATAATTTTAGGATGGTTATTTATAGTTTCATATTTTCCAGAGGCTAATTGTATTTTTTAATTTTTAGTATTTGTTTGTAATTTTATGAGTTAATCTGCAAATAGGAATGATTTGATAGGTATATATGTATGGGCCCCGAGGACAATGCTCCTTAGTGTAAAATCACGGGGTAGTGCACTTATGTTTAAGTGTAAAAAATCAAAATGTTTTAGTGGTTTGCTAAAATTCTAATATATACTGGGGGTTTCAAAAATATTGTAGGCTTAGTGCCAAAATGGCTAAACTTACTCAAATTTATCTTTTAAAAAGTTATGAAGATTCATGTGACAATTTTTTGAAATGTAATGCTAACTAGTAAACCATTTAACTCTCCTTTATAAATAAAATAAAAGATAATTAAAATTTTGATTATTAGATTTTTTTATTTTGGATGCCTAAAGAGAATTAAAATATAGTTTTATAATTTTTTTAATTATGGATACTTATGATTTGATTAAGATTACCAAATATTTGATTATAATTAAAAATTTCTAATTATAATAAATTTAATTTGATGAGGATTCTAACCATGGATAGAAAATATCAATTATGTAAGAATTCTAATTTTTAATATTTGAAAATTAACATATGATATGTGTCATTGTTTTATGTGTTTATGTGGCGTTGTTTGGTGCCTTTAAGAGTACCATCAATTCCTCATTATATATAAAAAAGAGGGTTATTGTTCAAACTATAGAAAATAAATACATCACCACCATCACTCATCGAACATTAAATTGGTGAAAAGTCAATTGTTTTTGTCATCGAATTTTCTTGTTAACTTGTTTCACATTTTATAGCATTGTTATGATATAATAACTCCGCATAAACATGTCACCCATGACAAGATTAAGTTATAAAGAGTACCTAGTTTTTGTCATAGTTAAATAGAAGAAAAATTCCTTGGGGACCCCAAATCATGGGACCCAGGGGTTGACACCTCATCTGTCCCCCCTTAGGTCTCATAATTTAGGTCCCTGTAGAATAACTCTTTATATCTTGAAACTAGTACCTTGTCATTTCATTAATATCTCATTTATTTTTATTTCTTTTACTGAGAGAGAATCTTGGTTAGGAGACTCCTTTAATGGAGGAGTCCGAGATTGAGGTCGGCACTCTCAGAACTCAACCGTTCTAAAATAATCTTGAGAGTTGGATCCCACCTTAATTCAGCTAAACCCCATTAAAAAGTAGGAGATGATCCGAATGTGGGACCGCTAACCCGGAAGCATACCAGACGACCATCTTGACCTAACCCGGTGGGTTATTTTGGTCTCTTTTCCTAATTTTTTATTTTTATTTCTTTGCCATATCAAACTCATAGCCTTGGAATGTAGATCCCATATTCTTCAAATTCTAAGCAAAGACAAAGCTTAGTGATGTGAAATATATAAAGAAAAATTCCTCAAAGACCCAAAATATGGGACCAATAAAGGAGACAAGTGAGGTGTCTCCCTCCTATTAGATAATGAGTTGACCATCATTAATGATGGCCAATTCATTATCCAATAGGAGGGAGACACATCACTTGTCCCCTCTATTGGTCCCATATTTTGGGTCCATGTAGCAAAGCTCATATATAAAATAAAAAACCTAGGCAATAGGCAAATGTTGTCTGTCTTGGTCAATAACTTGGCAAAAGGCCGAGGAAGAGATACGCCAAATAGAAGGAAAGCCCTAAGGCCGAGGAAATGGTCTGAATTCTAAAATAAATGTTCTATTAGGAATAAAAGGAGGAAGGAATCCAATGAATCCTAGTGTTCTTCTCCATCTGTGCTTTTGTCTAAGACCGGGCATCACTTTGACATGGATCATGTCAAATTGTCAATCATCCCATCTTCATTTTTAAAAATAAATTATAAAATAAGCTGTCTAGTTTGATTCCAGGTTGTAGCAACCAAGACAGATCAAATAAGATGGAAGAATTTCCATCTAGTTTGATTCAAACTAGATGGAAATTTTTTCTGTCTAGTTTGATTCAAACTCGACGAAAACTTTTTCCTCTAGTTTGATCCGTCTAGGATCTTTATTTTCTACTAGTGTTTGACATCGTTAGGTTTTAATTATTAGGACGTACTCCGTATAATATCTTTTGTTTGAGTAATAACAGACTCTCATTTAATATTAATATTTGTTTGAGATAATATAATACATGTAAATACATGTATAAGAAGGGCACAATGCGAAACGATGTGAAAATTAGCTCAAAAAGCTAGTTTTAGCCATCTAACCATCGATGGTAGACACCTACCATCAATGGTAGGAAGAGCTCATCGATGGTCAATAACACTCATTGATGATTTTTACTCCAAGCACTTCCATATCTTCGATGGGCCTCTCAACTGTCAATGAGGCCTCGACATCATCGATGGTCGAGAGTCACCATCGACGATAAACACACTAATTTTAGCATTTCTACATCTAATCTCAAATGTTCATCATTCCTCTTTTACCTCCAATCTTTATCAAGTTTAGGATATATCTTCCCTGGCCTATTAAGGATCACATGTCATTGAGATTCCTGGCCTATTAAGGATCACGTATCGTTTTGAGAGAGAGAGAGAGAGAGAGAGAGAGAGAGAGAGAGAGAGAGAGAGAGAGAG
>BQKN01065176.1:762705-785678 GCA_022839385.1 Asparagus kiusianus
CAGAACATAACTTGCTACGAAGAACAGGTCATAACTTTCAAACCGTATGTCGGAATTGGACGAATTATATATGAAAATCGGCTATCTCGACGAGACGGAGCCGACCAAACCAACCCCATAAGGTTCGGTTTGCTCTGTCAATTTTGCCAAATTCCTTACGGTTTGAGAGATATCTGCATTTTTAGTATGAAGAGACCGTTGATTTGTAGTCTCTTTTGCTAGGGCGCCGCAAAGATCGTCATCTTGTAACCTTCGTCTTAGCTCCTTGAAAATATGAGAGTCGTCAGATTGTAACTCCCGATGTTGATTGTGAAAGCTGTTGAATTGGGGCTTTCATTAGTTGTTGTGAAGGTCGTCAGATTGTAACCTTCTATGTGGAAATCCTCAAATTGTAGCCTTCTGGAAGTCGTCAGATTGTAACTTCCATCATCGGTGTTTGATGGGGGATTAACTATCCATTGTGATTTTTAGACAGCCTACAGTCTCATATTACATAACCGTTTCTGAAAAGAAAAGAAAAGAAAAAAAATAAAAAAGAGCAGCCCACAATGCCACATAACAGTTTTCGAAAATAAAAAAAAAGCGATGAAAAACTAGAATAGCAGAAACATATAGATGATAGATGCCTCCATGTCCATGAGAACTAACTTCAAGTTCAGCAGCAAGCTCCAATTCATGACCAAAAATCTAAAAACCTGCAAAAACAACCTTCATGAGACACATGATTTCACAAACAATAGTCAGAAGACCTTAGCTCCTGCACCGAAAAATTGCTTCTCAATTGAAAGAACTGTACTAATCCTGAATGGTTTCTCAAAATTAAGAAAAACTAAAACAAAACAATAGCAAAACACATATCTTGCTCTCCATGATTAGGCCTTCCGCTTGTGCCTCTGTACATAGACAACAGTCTAAGGTACTAAATTAATTAAATAATGCTATAAAAATTAGACCTAGTACAGGATTTGGCAAAACATGCTAAGAGGTACAAATTTAATCGGGTTAAAATTTGTTAATCATGGTCAACTTGAATTTGAATAAGATCTTCATCTGATTTTGGTGTAGGCAGAAGTTTCTACATTTAGGTGGTAACAGCCTACACCAAAATATAATTTCCTTACAATATATATAATCGGTTTTTCGGTTCGGTTTCGGTTTCCAGACATCCGAAACCAAAACCACACCAAACCTTTCAGTTTTCGGTTATTTTTTGCGGTTCGGTGCGGTTTTTTTCTTTCCTCGGTTTTTTTCGGTTATGGTGCGGTTTTGGTGTGGTTATTTTTCGGTTATCGGTTTTCAAGTTACAGCCCTATATAGGGGTATGTTTCAAACGTTGGTACCTGAAAGGGTCTATGCGCAACTCTCTCTCTTGTTAGAAAAATGAAGCGTTATGATTGAATTCCTACGGTGCAGGCCCTTCGATCCCTAACCTAACATTGGGGTTTGTTCATATTGATGATGTGGTTTCCGCACATATGATAGCCATGGAGGACAGCAGGGCCTCAGGGAGGCTCATATGTTCAAGCAGTGTTGCCCATTGGTCTGAGATTATTGAGATGATCAGGTCAAAATATCCATCGTATCAGTTGCCAACTATGTAAGCATCCTATACTTTCCTCTATTCCGTTTCATGAACAACCCCCAAATGTCGACATATTATATACGATACAATGATGTGACTGAATCTCTTGAATAAATAGGCTTCCTTATTAATTATTTAAGTTAATCTATATCATTTGGCTGAAATTCGACGACATCGTTGTACATGGAAGAAGCCCCTAGTATATGTCATACTCATTGCTCTCTCTTAAAAATGTTACTCTTGTTGGAACATCACATTGTGGAGTTTAACATGAAACCAAACAAATAAAAACCAGGTGTAATGAGATGCAAGGAGATAACAACCCTCATAGCATGGACACTAAAAAGATCAAGGAGCTAGGGCTTCAAGCTTTCAAAACTATTCCTCAGATGTTTGATGATTGCATCAAAAGCTTCCAAGAGAAGGGATTTCTGTGAAGCAAATGGGGCCAAGGAAAATGTTTGCTAAATGATTTCCAAAGAAGGAACCTTGTGTTATTTTCTTTTCTTTTTTTTTCCCCTTTGTTTTTAAGTTCTTGGAGATTTAATTGATTTCCTCTATATATGTTTGTAACCGAACAGTTGTACAAAGATATTGGATGTGATGAGTATATGATATAAGTAATATCCAAACTAGATTCACGGGTTACAATGCAGGGAACGTGTCCACAACCAAATCCATGCCTTCTGGATACACAAATCCTTTGTAATTTGCATCCCTCGTGAGCTCACAGGGGACGAAATACTCTTCACAAGTTGAGCATGAATCCAATATCTCTATGTACGTATCCATGTTCTCTTTACTTGTTTGAGGACGATATCATTGTCATCATCTGGATGCATGGATAGATCTTGGGACTTCTGTGGATCCGTGGGCTGCTACAACCGTGTGAAAAAAACCGGTTCCTCGTGCATCTTTTAATTTGTTTCAATCTTTTTATCGAAGCAAATCTATTATGGCCTGTTTGGATGGAGGGTAGAGAGAGTGAAAGTAAGGGAAATTTTATTTTAACATTGTTTGAGAGTTTCATTTTGAAGGGTAGAGGAGGGGAATAGAGGGGAAATTTTGCTCAAATTCTTACACCCCAAATTGGGGCGTAATGGAGGGGCAGGGGAAGGAAGGGGAATTTTCCCCTTCCTTCACCTTCCTTCCCTTTCCTAAGTAAACTCCCAAACACACCAAAAAGACAAAAAAGTTAGATGAACATGCTATCTATTTTTTCCCCCTAGCAAACCCTAGTAGCGAAATACACACAAACAGACAATAGTTGTGAAGCTATCGAGATAGATGCGATTCATTATATTATTGAGATTCTATTCTAATTAATCACCTCAATGCTTTGGTTCAATCTAATAATGTTGTGCGCTGATCATGAATCGTCAGGGGGGTTGTCATGCATGTCTTAGTCTATCTTATTTGCGTAGAAATTTCTTTTGGCTCATGCTTGTCTTAGTCTATCTTATTTGCTTGGAAACTTCTTGAATCATGCGTGTCTTAGTTGGATTTAGATTTAGACTATATTGCTATCTTAAAGTCTGTTATTACAAATTACTTTTTCAAGTTGTGACGAGAGTTGAAGAGAAACATTTTGTTCAAGGTCGGGAGAAATGCGCTCAAATCCAAAATTAACATGTGTCATTGTGTGCCAATGGATAGGTGATCTTAGGTATCAACATGGTGTATTTTTCTACGAAAGATTAGGTGCAAATAATTATCCAACTCATGACTGCAACAACTTTGAGGAATCATGCATGTCTTAGTCTAATTTATTTGCTTGGAAATCTCTTTCTGGTCATTACAAAACCTACCAAGATTTGTAACAATTAGAAAGATATCGTCAACCTATAATTGTATAAGCATGGAAGCAACATCATATGTTAGCTAGGTCCTTGACATCATACGATGTGTTTGGAAACCTAAAAGAATATTAACTTATAGATGGCTAGTCGACATTTAACTCACAAAGAGGGGAAGTTTATAGGGTTGGTTTGACAAAACAAACACAAAACAAGGGCAATAATGAATGACGGGAACGTAGATATAAAAATAAAGAATGAAAGATGATTACAAATGAAACCTACACATCAAACTTGTTGGGTATCAACTCAAACTCCAAGTTAGTATAGTGTTTTTAATTATTTGTAGAACTTCATGAGAATTAGATAGGGTTAGAGATCTATCATGATTAGGAGTTTGAATCTTATTCTAATTAGGAAGTTAGGCTAGATATATGGTTTTGATTTCCCTATATGTGTCCTTCTGAAGAAGAAGTGTAGAGAGAAAGAGAGAGAGAGAGAGGTATAGACAGTCTTTGTCCGTGCAAAAGATTGGAGGTGATAGTGGATTGATTTTGATCCCGTGGTTTTTTCCTGTTGAGGGTTTTCCACGTTAAATCTTGTGTGATTTTATTTGTTACGTTTGGTGGTTTTTTAGGGTTTTTACGATATCTAAAAATTCCCTACAAGTGGTATCAGAGCAGGGTTCGACGGTTCGTAGACGTTTGATCAGTGCACGATTCGTGAAGGTATCAGCGATCGAAGCGCGGTGGTCGACAGCGAGAAAAAAAAGTTTACTAAAGCGATGGCACTGTAGTGGGAATACTGTAGCGGGTACTGTTCACATGGATCTGACGGTTGAGGTTAATTTGTCTTTTGATCAAGGATTTGGAGGCAGATTTTGGTGATCCAGGAGTCGTTCCTAGGGTTTTTCGACGTGCTGAGTTTGTTTTTGATGTTGGTTTTATCAAATGCAATCTCTACAGTGACTAATTTGAACTTTTATCGTGGTTAGAGAATGATGACTTCTTCGGATCCGAAAATTGATATTCCGCTATTTAATGGCAAGACAAATTTTGTAGTATGACAGTACACGGATTAAGATACTTTTGTGCAGGTGTTGATCAAACTTTAGAGGATAAGAAACCTGAAGGATTGAAGGATGTTGAATGGAGTTCTATGCAAAAGAGGGCGGTTAGCACAATTCGTTTGGTACTCGCCTCCGAAATCAAGTACAATATTATGCAAGAGACCACACCAAGAGAGTTGTGGGAAATGCTTGAGGGGATTTATGTGTCAAAGTCGATGACCAACCGATTGCGTTTGAGGATAGAGCTTTATTCGTTGAAGATGGAAGAAGATACTACAATTCAAGACCACATCAATGCCTTTAATCAGCTAGTTTGTCAACTTATGAATCTTAACGAGGAAATTAAAGAAGAAGAGCAGGCGCTACTCCTATTTTCTTTCTTGCCAAAGTCATACAAGCCGTTAGTTCAGACGATAATTACAAGGAAGCAGACTACGAAGTTCGACGATATGGCGGCACTCCTACGTAAGAATGAAAGAATGATGGAAAAGGAGAGCACATCTAATGGTGGTGAGAGTGCACTAGCTTTTGAAAGTTCTAATCGAGGGAGGAGTACGGGAAGATGTGATAGTTATCGAGGAAGGTCAAAATCTCGGGCCCGAGATGATAACAAAAAGGAGTATTATTTTTACGGAGAGAAGGGTCATATTCAATTCAGATGTTCCCAGATACGCGATGATTTGAAGAATATTAGACAGATAAAGCTTTAAGAAAATGGGAAGAAGGCGGACTCCTCGGTGTTTGTGTGTGATGAAGATGTGGTTTTATTAATACAGAGTACAGATAATGATACGAGTAACACTTGGATGTTAGATTCTGCAGCCTCTCTGCATGTTTACAACAACAAAAATTATTTTAATATATTAAAGACAAATGAAGAATTTGATGTGTGATTGTTGGAAACAACAAGAAGATGAAGGTTGAAGGTTTTGGAAGTGTTCGCCTCAAGCTTCACACTGGGAAAGTCGGAATCCTTCATCATGTGAGATATGTGTCGCCATGTGGTGCTAATTTAATTTTGTTTGGTGAGATGGCATCACATGGGCACAAGTATGTGGGTGAAGGAGAGTGGTGCAATGTGTATAGAAATGGTGATTTGATTTTGCGAGGGAGGAAGAATATCAACTATATTTGCTATTTGGATGGGCGATCCATTAATAGTGTAGATTACTCTTCTCAGACTCTTGTCCACAAGGGAGAGGTGAAGAACAAGATGAAGAATGTGAGATTTTCTAAAGCTGTTGAGACACTTGGAGATTTTTCGTCGAGTGAGGATATGTTGTGTATCAACTCAAACTCCAAGTTAGTATAATATTTTTTAATTATTTGTAGAACTTCATGAGAATTAGATATGGTTAGAGATCTATCATGATTAGGAGTTTGGCTTTCATCATGATTAGGAGTTTGAATCTTATTCTAATTAGGAAGTTAGGTTAGAGATAGTGTTTTGATTTCCCTATATATGTCCTTCTATTGTTAGAGGGGAAAAAAAGAAGAAGTGTAGAGAGAAAGAGAGAGGGGGGGTTTGGCAGTCTTTGTCCGTGCAAAAGATTGTAATTTGGAGGTGATAGTGGATTGATTTTGATCCCGTGATTTTTCCTGTTGAGGGTTTTCCACGTTAAATCTTGTGTGATTTTATTTGCTACGTTTAGTGGTTTTTCAGGTTTTTACGAGATCTAAAAATTCCCTATAAAACCTACACATACTCCTCAAACTATAAGAACTTGGCTGTGGAGATCATGCTTAATGGATTCCATCATCATCAATAATTCTTCCTATGGATATATGGTTAATAGTATTGATGTGTTAACAATAATGACCTCCTTCTAGGGATGCTAAATTGTATCCATATACGAGGAAATATCCGTAACTATATCTGCTATGATACGAATATGGTTAGTCAACTCTATAACCGATAGGATATGGTTATGGATATGGTTTTGTAGTGAAATACCGGGATCCATGTGCGAAATATTATACTACATATTAGGCATACTGTTATGATAGTTTTAATCCTCGTATTATGGATTTTAGGTTAACTTTGATGATCAATATGTCTAAGATTAGCTTTTTAGATATAGTGAACATATAAATGAACTCTTTTGTATGACATGAACTATATTTTTTTCAATATTATCTATTTTCTCATATTCATTTTCTATCCATATGCATATCCGTTTACATATTTGTGTGTATTTTAGTATTCATATACAATTTTAGCGGATACGGATATGAATTTTTCTTATCGAGATATACATGTATCTGTATCCGTATCTAACATGGGTAAGTAGATATGAATATGGTAAGTATCATATCTAAGTTGTATCCATACCAAATGCACCCTTTCTCTTTCATGTTTACCTTTCTAGAAAATCTTTATATGTATTTCTTTAGAACCAGAAAGTGTATACACATTTTTAATGTACATTTTCTTAGAAAAGAACTGTTCCATTGCAACATATTTATGATGTAGGATGCATAATGAATAAATTCATGGAGAAGCAGAGCCATCACGAGTAAAAATGGATGCATACGTATCGTTGACTTACCCGCAAAGAAACGATCATATCTCTCAATCGAGAAGGATGATTTTAATATAGGCTAAAATACCAAATTGGTATTTTATACGAACCATTTTGCCAGTTTGGTATTTTTAAAAACTCCAACGATGATAAGACATTTAATCTCGTACTTTTTGTCAATAAGACACTTTTCTCAAAATTTCGACGAGAAAATTTGTTTTTAACCCCTTATCTCCCAAAATTATTAAATTTATATCCAAAATTATCACAAAATATTTCATCCCCTCCCTCCCCCTCCTCCTCCTCCTCCTCCTCGTCGACGTCCTCCTTCTCTCCAATTCACCTCTCCTCCCCTCCTCCTCCTCCTCGTCGACATCCTCCTCCTCTCCAATTCCCTTCTCCTCCCCTCCTCCGCCCTCCAGCTCCCTCTTCCCCGCCCTCCAACTCTTCCATGAAGCCCCTCGCCCTGTCGATCTTGCCTGCTACAACTCCGTTGTCTCGTCCTGCTTACGCACTGGGCGCCTCGGCCTTGCCTGTAGGCTCTTCCACTCGATTTCGGAGAGTAACATGCTCACCTGGACCTGCATGATCGATGACCTGAGTCTTTTGATAGATGCGCTCAATTACCTGAGTCGGTTTCAGTCAGAGAATACAAAAGACAGCCTGAGAGATTGAAGTCAGTCCAAGAAGAGGATGGTTTGCAGGATATTAAGCCCACTTTATGTTCTCACTTCATGTTTTGAAGAAGAGGAAGCAATCAGTCCAGCAAAGTATGCTCAGTTACGAGGTAAAGTATTTGCATTACATATCAAACGTTCTGAAGACCCATTTCCACTTAATTCTTCTCACATTTCTTATATATTTCGCTTAATCCTTAGCGGATGCTGAGCTGAAATCTAGCCACATCCCTCTTGAGGCAGAGTTTAATTACATGAGAGATGTCCTAGATAAATCTGAATTTTGTGGAGGAGCAGAAGAATTCCTTAAAAGCATTATGGATGCATCATAGATCTCTACGCACGGACTGGGCTCATCGAAAGAGCGTGGGGTGTAGTGAACTCGATATCGATGAAGCCTGATGCACCCATATGGGGCTCGATCCTAAGCGGGTCATGTACTCACGGAGATGTCGAGATGTGTGAGTCCTCAATCAAGAACCTAATTGAACTCGACCCTGTAGGCATCTAAAAATACCTATAGGTGTCCACGCACAGCTCGAGACGGAGAGAAGATGACGAACGTCGTTATCCGAGTCTAGGAGGATTATCTGATGCTGATAAGTACATGAACCGGGATGGCGAACTAACTGTGTCTCGTGCACTCACCGACCACCTCTAATTGGTCGTCACGCCTGTCAGTCAACTCGCGTGTGTCGATCAGTTCTAAGTGACCAAACGCACTCGTCAGTCAGATCGCACGCGTCGGTCAGCTCCAAGTGTCATAAAGAACCTAACGAGTGCATGAAGCGAGTCAACAAAGCATGCAAGTCAATAGAATGACGAAATACACAATATAAGTCCGGAGAAGTCAGAAAGTGTCGAACACCTCAAAGTGGCCCGCAAAAAGAAGAGGCATTTAAACCATACTACAATTTAAATATGAAGAAACTCAAAGACAAAAGTTGTAGGTATCTTTGTCAGCTTTCCGACGCATCTTGAACCAGCTTAATCCGAAGTCAGACGAGAGAGTTAAGACAAAAATACCGAAGATATCTCAAAGTGACCAGCGCAGCGGCGGGTCGGATCAATCCGACCCGTGCGCCGGCGGGTCGGACCAATCCGACCCGCGCGCCGGCGGGTCGGATCAGTCCGTCTCACGCCCAGAACTGCCCGTAACCTCCAAAACACATTTTTAGGCTGTTTCGATCCGTTTCTTCTGTTCCAGAGGTTTCTAACTGCCTAGATATCATCTACAAACGTGATTAGGCCATTATTGACTGAAGATAAGGCCAAATTACTTATTCTTATCCGAAAACCCCCCAATCGAAGCCTATAAATACAGGCCTAGGGGCTCAATTCACAGGGGGCGGATTTATTATCAAGACGAGGAGGTGTTGTTAGATTGAGGAGTCAAAAGAGCACGAATTTTAGCTAGGGTTAGTGAGATCCCGGTGAACTCCAACATAAAGAAGGAGTTATTCGAATGATCTGAAGCCTGATCCCACCGTTCCTTGAGATTAGGCTTGGTCTTAATCTCGAGAAGAGCTACTGATTTCGTTTGGTCGATTTTAGCGCTTTAATCAAACGCTTCCTCACTGAAGGGGAAGCTCTGTCGAATTTTTCATCAACCGGATCCAGATCAAAGGCGGTCCACGGATATTGACATCCCCGACACAGGAAAAGATCCCACGAAAAGCAGCGGGTGATAAACGTCCTCTGCGTTTTGTCTGAACGAGAATTGTATCTTTTATTTTCATTGTGTAAAGGTCTTATAAAAAGACCGATCTTTTTGAACTTATTGTAACGATCGAAGTTATAATGAGTTATACAATAAAGAAAATGATTTTCAACGCAAACAAGCTGATCTCCCACTGTAGTCGCCAGCTTGTTTGCGTCAAAAGTTGCTTTCTTCATTGTATAACTCATTACCACTTTGGTCGTTACAATAAGATCGAAAGATTGGTCATTTTATAAGATTCTTTACACAATAAAAACAAAAATTACAACTCTCATCAAAACAAACGTATGGAGATCGTTTATCGGTCTTCTGCTTGAGTGGGATCTTTACCTGTGCCGGGAATTTTGATATCCGTGGACCGTCTTAGATCTGGATCCGGTTGATGAAAAATTCGGCAGAGCTTCGTCTTCACCGAGGAAGTATTTGATTGAAGCGCTGAAATCAACCAAGCGAAATCAGTAGCTCTTCTCGAGATTAAGACAAAGCCTAATCTCAAAGAACGGACGTACGGGCTTCAGATCCTTCGAATAGCTCCTTCTTTATGCTGGAGTTCGCGGGGATCTCGCTAACCCTCGCTAAAATTCGTGCTCCTTTGACACCTCAATCCGACAGCACCTCCTCGTCTTGATAATAAATCCGCCTTGTGAAATGAGGCCCTAGGCCTGTACTTATAGGCTTCGATTGGGGGTTTTTGGATAAGAATGAGTAATTTGATCTTATATTCAGTCAATAACGGCCTAACCACGTTTGTAGATGACATCTAGGTAGTTAGAAACCTCTGGAACAGAAGAAACCGATCGAAACAGCCTAAGAAACGTGTTTTGGAGGTTACGGGCAGTTCTGGGCGCGAGACGGACTAATCTGACCCGTTGCCGTGCGGGTCGGATGGATCCGACCCACCGGCACACGGGTCGGATTGGTCCGACCCGTCGGGTCGTGGGTCAAATTGGTCCGACCCGCCAGCTCGCGGGTCAAATTGGTCCGACCCGCCGGCGCGCGGGTCAGTTTGAGATACCTTCGGTAATTTGGTCTTAACTCTCTCGTCCGACCTGGGATTGAATTAGTTTAAGATGTGTTGGAAAGCTGACAAAGATACCTACAACTTTTATCTTTTGAGTTTCTTCAGAGTTAAATTATAGCATGGTCTAAATGCCTCTTCTTTTTGCGGGCAATTTTGAGGTGTTCAACACTTTCTGACTTCTCCGGACTTGTATTACGTATTCAGCTGACTTGTTGACTTGCACGCTTCATTGCGGGACTGACCATCGAGCACGTGTTGGTTGACATGTGCGTGTTGGTTAACGTGCGCATATTGATTGATGCGCGCGTGTTGACCGACGCGCACGAACTGATTGACACGCGCGTGTTGACCGCCACGCACGAACTGATTGACGTGCGTGTGTTGACCGACGCGCATGAGCTGATTGACATGCGCGAACTGATTGACGTGTGCAAACTGATTGATGCGCGCATGTTGACCGACGCGCGCAAGCTGATTGACGATCGCGTGCTGACCGACGCGCAAGAACTGATTGACGCGCGCGTGTTGACCGACGCGCGCGAGCTGATTGACACGCGCGAGCCACTTGGTTCGTCATTTTTCTTCATGCGCTTGTCGACGACAGATAATCCTCTTAGACTCGGATAACGACATTCGTTGTCTTCTCTCCGTCTCGAGCTGTGTATGGATACCTATAGGCATTTTAAGACGCCTACATACCATAAACATTTTGGAGGCGGATGAGGGAAGGAGAGGGGAATGGGAGATGAGGAGGAGGAGGACGTCGACAAGGAGGAGGAGGAGGAGGAGGGAGGGGATGAAATATTTTTGTAATAATTTTGGGAGATAAGGGGTTAAAAGCAAATTTTCTCACAGGAATTTTGAGAAAAGTGTCTTATTGACAAAAAGTACGAGATTAAATGTATTATCATCACCGGAGATTCTAAAAATACCAAACTAGCAAAATGGTTCGTATAATAGTACAAATTTGGTATTTTAGCCTTTTAATATATTATATATGTAAATCGCCTATTATAACAAGACAGAGCCAAGTAGATTTTTAGATTTCCAAAAGATCATCACCAATACCTATTTTTGTTTGAAATACAAAAATAATCAGCTTAGTTTGTTTTTAGGAATTAACTTAAGGCTCAGCAAACTTCGGTCTAAACCGAATTAACCGACTGAAAACCATCTGATTTTTCATAATTTGGTTTAGTTTGTTATTTATTCGGCTCGGTTTGGGTTAAAAAAGTTTAAACTCCAGCTAACTGAACTGACCAAATTATCAACACTCTTTAACATTTATATTTGTTGTTCTTTCCTTATTTCTATCCCAGTGGGACATACTCATGTGACTGTACTCTAATTCAACTTGTTAGTTGTCTTCCAACTTGTTGTAAGAAAAGAAAAGACTCGTAATGTTAAAACCAAGACCTGTGGGACCCACTCATCTTTAAATTTTTTATTCTCTAATTTCTCCTTTGATTTTTCAGTTACTCATGCTTCTCCCAAAACACGAGCCTCCTCATTTCAGGTCTTGACCATTGATAATCACATTTTTATTATAATTTTATACTCTTATTATCTATCTTATTTAAATAAATATATGATTGATAATATGTTTTGTCTTAATTTACAGGTTAATGAAGAATTATTGAATAAAAAACCAAAAAAATTAAACTCTCTAACTTCTAACCATTTATTGAAGTCCAATTAAGAAGACAAAAGAAGGCCCAAGAAAGCTAAAAAAATCCATGAAGAAATCGGGTCAAAAATCAACAAAAATCTAAATCTATTGCGAACCAATTGGTCAACCGATTGGTTCGCAACAAAAATAGATTTCTAGCTGAGATTTAACCATTGATCTCAAAGTAATATCAAAGAGTTCTAACTCATTCCTGTAGGCTATAAATAGGGGTAGAGGGTGATGAGTTTGAGTGTGAAAATTTTTCTAAAAACTCCATTTGAAGAGGATGATTACTCTTAAGTTAGAAGACTTTTCAAAATGTAACTTTGTTACAATTAATAAAAAGATTTTTTTTTTCATATCTTCATTTTTTTCTTTATTTGATGGTGAAGATGAAGATTAAGATAAAGATAAAGATGAATGTTTGTTTTCAAGATGCTAGAACCCTCTTGTAATGTAAGTTTTTCTTTTTATATTTTATTATCTTGTAATATTTTCTTTTCTTGTTTTAGA
Source organism: Asparagus kiusianus (assembly GCA_022839385.1). Classification (NCBI taxonomy): domain Eukaryota; kingdom Viridiplantae; phylum Streptophyta; class Magnoliopsida; order Asparagales; family Asparagaceae; genus Asparagus; species Asparagus kiusianus. Next base: position 775,275 of record BQKN01065176.1, read on the forward strand.
TATTCAAGGGGCTAGAATCCTCTTTTTTTAATTTATTTTAATATCTTTAGAGTAGATTTACTTTCATTTATTTGTTTTAACATTATTTTCTTGGATTTATTTATTTTGTCGTGTAGATTTATATTTTTACATAGTTTAGATTTCCTTTTATGTTCTTTTCTTTTTGTTTATAATTTAGATCTTTAATCTTTGTTCTTATTTTTCTCTTTGTAGTTAGTTCTTATTTTTATTCTCTTTTCTTTATTCTCTCTAGTCTAGATTTTATTTCTTTGTTCTTATTTTCTAAGATGTGAAACTAATTCTTGTAGGAATTATAGAATTGTATGAAAGTAGTTTGATTTTTTTATAATTTATGAATTATTTCTTGTGCTTAAAATTATCATGTTCAGATTAATTAATTAGAGAACCAATTGACAGAAGAAGTATTTGATAATTTATGCTTATCTTAAGTGGTTTGATAAGTTATGCTTATGAATTGTAGAATTAATATATAATTGTTGTTTTTTTCATGAATATTAATTTTACTTGAATGATAATTTTGTTAAGTCTCATGTTTATGAGCCTACTATCTAATCTAGTTTTGATGATTAACAAACAGTTCCTAATAATATTTGTTGAATGTTTATTTGCTTGTTAGGCATTCTATACAAAGATCCTCTGTTGGAGGTTGGATGGACTTGCGCCTACATGATCATATTCATTGGAGGATGGAAGGAATATCGAAATGAAGCTTTGAATTTCAAGCTTCATCTGCAACCAAGACAAGCTAAATTGAATATCATTGCTTGGTATTGTAGTTTAGGTTTATACTTTGTGGGTTTATACTTAGAGCTCAAAATTCATTCACATGCACAATTTTGATTTATCGCCATTTTGGATTATAGGCTTAATGACACGATCTTATATCTTGTCTCAAGTCTATAAACCTATTGGAAAGTATTTTAAAACTTGTTTGGAATAAATTTATTAAAATTAAGTTTTAACAAGTTCGTATGTTTTACCAATTTGTAAAATATTTTGTTATGAATTAATGACTAAATATAATTGTTGTATATCTTTTATAAAGTCCACAAATCCAGTTAAAATAAGTTTCAAACTTGTTTGAAATCTTTTTGTAAAAATCAAGTGCTTTTGAGATTTCATATTTTTGATGATTTTACAAATTAGTGAGTTTTCACAAACACTAAATGAGATTTCAAAATTTCTTTCTCAAACATGTTTGTTTTCGTGTTTATAATCATTCCCCAAAAATTTACTATTTTTAGAGTTTATTTGTTATTTTATTTTGAATTTACAAAATTAGATTTTCAACTAAAATTAATGTGTCTGGAAGTATCCATTTCCGATCGACCGGGTCTTACCCGTCGGTCGACCAGCCAGAGGGTCTGTTTATAGACCCTGCAGACAATCGCCTATCAATCGAACGACACACTTTGTTCGGTTGACTGATGGCCTAGGATCAATCGACTGGTACAACATTATCGGTCATTATCGGTCGATCGATCAAGCTTGCATTATTTTAGTCTGCCAACAGTAATATTGTTGGTCTACCGATCATTGTCATCCACTCGACTCGACCGAAAGTACTGTAACGGTCATATTTCCAGACTCTAGATTTTGGGGGATTTTGTTGTTTTTGGTTGTTTTTCTTGGGTTTAGGACCTTTGTTTTTTGATCCTATATATACCCATTGCCTTCAAACTTCTGAACTGATCTATGAAAATTTTAAATCAAGTGTACAAGTGTTTAAGTGTGGTTTTTCAAGTTTGCTTATGTGAAAAGGTTTTCACAAGAAGAGGAGATCAATTTCGGTTTGAGCTTTCAACTTCACATCTCCATCTCTCTTGTTTTAGAGAAGTGTTTCTAAACTTATCTTCTAGCTATTTATTATTTTGATTCTCTTATTTATGCTAGATTGATTCGAGTTTAACTTTGGTTTTATTATACTCATTGATTACACCACGCCCCTTGAACTTAAGTATTTTCACATATTGTATACATTTGGGTTGTGGGGTTGTATATTTGAGAGTGAGCTTACACTTAGTTCTCATCCTTATTTTAGAGAATAAACAATTGTATTTGCACTAAATTATTAAAAGAACACATTATAATACACAAGGATACCGAGAGAAATCGTTGGTGAGAGATGAGGTTAATTCCAAGAGGAGTGGCGTCAGTTGTAAATCCTAGGAAGAGATTGTAATTCCGAGCACTTGAGAAAGGTGACACGGATTAGGCCAACACTTAGAGGGTGTATTATGCGATTACAATAGTGTAAGTTGTAAATGTTTATCGGTGAGCATTGAAAACCAATTGTGTAGTTTTTGTGATTGATAGTGGAGATTCTCCTCGAGGGTGAGGAGCGGAGACGTAGGTCGAGGGTGACCGAACTCTGTGATCATTTATTTGTGTTTGTGTTTGTTATTAGCGCATTTTCTCTTGTGTTTATCTTATATCACCTATTGTGCTCATTGTTAACATTGTCTCACGTTTATATTACCCTTTGTTTAATTACATATCCTTTCTCATAAATCATTGTATATCATATTGTTAGGATATTATTTGTAAATTTTTAATTTGGTATTAATATCAGATTAGTTAGCAAATATCCTATTCACCCCTCTCTAGGGTAATTTCATTTGGTATCAAAGCAATTTTAAATTTGATATGTTATGTTTTTCTTAAGTGATTTGATAGTCTTAATAAATCTTAAGTAAAATATGATAAAAAGAGAATAGCTCATAATTTTTAAGTGAAATTGACCAGTTGATTCAATTCTAGATTTCTTATATCTCTATTTGAATCATCCATTTATTATTTTTTTAATTTTCCTCTTTATTTTTGTTTTTTTCTTTATTTATTTCTCGATTTTATTTTCCTCTATTTATTCATCTTTCTTTCTCCTCTCTTAATCTATTTTTATTATATTTGCATATAGTCACAACTCACTGTTTTTATCTCTTCACAACCACTTTGATCACTCCTAATTATCACACACACAACTTAAGAACTAATTTTGATTATTTCCTACAACATCTTCCTGGTGAGATCGATATTTTTCTATACTATAACTTGATAGTTATACGCTTGCGACTTAGGTATTATTTACCCCCTATCAGCCATGGTTGTTACCTTTTTAGTGCTTGGTATTGGAGGCCATTGCGATCCCAAAGAACCGATCAAACTGACCTGAAAACTTATCGTTCGATTTAGTCTAAACGTTCAATTTTGGTTTAGCTTCACCTAAAATGATTAAACCGTCCCGACCGACCATTTGCTTACCACTAAATGAAGTAGGAGTCAATTTATATTGAAAATAAATTCAATTTTGTGTCAATTTGAACTGATTTGTTTCCTATCTTATAGTGAGTAGTTTAGGTAGGTTTAAATAATTTTTATTTTTTAGAATTTCTATCTTTATTAGGAGTAAGCCTTATTTTTTATGTTAGAAGAAATATTGTAAAAAGAATGATTGTAAACATCGACATTAGATCACTTTTATCAATAAAGTTCTCTTTTAATTACTTCATAAATTCGAGGTTGTCTCTTTATGGATTCGAATATCGCACTTTATGGATTCAAAGAACACCATTGGTGCATTCCAAGATTTTTAACTTCCGCGGTACATTAATTGGTATTGGAACTTTGTTTCAGATATGATTGCAGGGGACAAAGCCCCTATTACCCAAAATCAGATTAAGACTCATACAGATCGACTTATGTTGGCAATGGAGCATCTAAATCTAGGATGAGTTCGAGATCACACTTTTGGTCGCCAAAGACGTCTTAGGACTCCATGTTTGCATCAGAAATCATTTTCATTGCGGAATCCATTATAATCATTTATCGATTTACAAGATTCGAAAGAAGGAGCCTTTTTATAAGACTTTTCTTACACGAATGAATATAAATGAAGACTTCCTAGAAACACACGTAGGATCGTTTAACGGTCGCTGCTTGTGTGAGATCTTTGCATGTGCCGGGGACTCTTTGATCTGTGGACCGTCGAATATCATATCCAGATGATCTCGTTTCATAGAAGAAACAAGAATTGAAGTAAATTCTCAATGATGTAAGATAAGTACTCTTCTCAAGATCACAACAACAGTATGATCTTAAGGAAACTCATGCAGGGGTTGTAGATTAATCGAACTCCTCCTCTTTATGCTGAAGCACTCGCTAAGATCTCGCCTTTAGATCTGAAATTCGTGGCTCTCCTCTCATAAGGTTAGCAACTCCCCTCCAAGCTCCGAATTCCTGATTCCTCGTGTATAGGGACCCTAGGAGTGTATTTATAGGCTTTATGTGCTCTGTTTTTAGATAAAATATCATGATTTAGCCTTATCTTCAGTTAATAATAGCTCTCCCACATTTAAGGATAGCCTTAAGGCAGTTAGGAAGGCTTCGGAACCGTCAAAACCGTTCAAAAACACGTCTCAGGGCTTCATTCTGTGCGAAACAACCCTGTTTGTTTCACACATGTGCGAAACAGTTTGGGGCGTTTCGTACATGTACGAGACTTCTTAGTGTGCGAGACAGTTCGGGGTGTCTCACACATGTGTAAGACAGTTTATACTACCTTCAGTATTTTGGCTCTATTTCTTTCATCCGATCTCGAAATAAGGTGATTCAAATTACGTTAGAAAGCTGATAAAAAGACCTACAACTTTTGTCTTTTAAGATTTTTTGGATCCGAATGCATCATGGTCAAAATTTTAGTTCTTCATACTCGTGCATCCATTTTCTTCTCGAATCATGCATTCTAAATCTTATTGTTGCTTCATTGCTTCCTCGCTTCACGCATTCCTTTACTTCCCCCTTGGCATCAAATAATCCTCTTTGACTTAGACATTGACGTTTATCGCCTTCTCTTCGTCTCGAGCTACGTGCGTTAACATATAGATAATTTTTGACGCCTACAGATACCCCCTCCAATGTGTTTCAGCCTCATTCTTTTATAGAGGAGATTAGAATATTTTAGATATGTTAGGACATGACTTTAATCTTACATGAAAAGGACCTATGAATGACTTTAGTTCTTCAACTTTTTCGGCTTTCAGTCTATTCGGTATTTTGTCAAGTAGTCTGAAATACTTCTAGTGCTGTGTTTATCGCTTGACCATTGTCAAAAACTTAAACTGAAACTGGTGTATTGATACCTGAATTAGCTTGTGTCATTGAGTCGATGTTGAACTGATCATCTTCATCGGGAGTTTATATCCGAATTGTATTTGAACTACGTGTGCGGGAAATAGAATTATCCCAAGCCTAATTTTGGCGAGATTTGTTGGTCGTTGACTTCCACTATGGCATAATCATAGTTTATACTCGTACGCAGCTGGAGTCTAGACAGTTTAAGCTCTTAAGGTGTTGGAGCATGAAGGAGTAGTCTACACAGTTTAATCATGGGCGAAGATGAAGGAGTTGTTAAAAGCTCATTTTCTTCCTACCTATTATTATGTGTTCCACCAATATCTGAGTTCACACTGTAAGTATGATCATGGAGAGATTAAACAACCTCAATATGCCACTACATAAGACTCTAAAGTTGTGAAGAGCACTGAATAAGCAATAAAGAAAGAAGAACCACATGATAATTGTTTGTCAGAAAATTTGAAGTAAGTAAAATGAAAGAAATTTGATTTGTATTCTCTCGATTTCAATTATAATTTGGATTTCCTGATTACAAAAAAGAAGAGAATTGATCTGAATCCTCTCCTTTGTTTAAATCTGGGTTCTTCACGGTGGCGATGAGATGCCTCCCTCGAATGCTCGCGTCGAGTTTGCTTCTCGTTGACGACCAGACGTCTTGATTCACTAGAACATGGCCTTCTCCTCATGATTTGACGTTGTGGAGAACTTGGTGGAAAGTTCTAGAACTCTGAATGAGTTGATTGATCTTAACCGTAACTGGTTAGACAAGCCAAAGATCTCTTCTTTGCTGCCAAGGAGAAGGATCAAAAAGCCAGCCCCAAAGATCAAGGATCAGGATCCAGCCCCCCAACTAAGCTGATTTCTTAGTTATTTATAGGGGATTAAGGGGTATAATCGCCCCATTAATTCGCTCCTAAGTAGGGTAATGGGATGTAACCGCCCCTTAAATCACTCCTGAGTGGAGTTGTGATCCCCTCAGATCGTGGGAAACGGTTTTAAAACCGTTCAGCTCGTGTTTGAACGAGTCAAACTCAAATCCTATATTCTAGAATGAAATCTGCGTTTGAACACAGTTTTTGCGAGCTGCGTTAGGCAACAGATGGAACATGCATTGGCAGCTGTTAGAAGCTGCATTGGCAGCAGTTAGATATTGTGTTTGCGGCCGAACATGAGCTGCGTTGGCAGCTAGATCTGAGCTGTGTTTGCAGCGTTTGGAGCTGAATATGAGCTGCGTTTGCAGCCAGGTTTGACCTGCGTCCGCGGTGCGTTAGTGGCTGAGCTTGAGTTGCGTCTTGATGATGGTATGCGGAGAGGACTTCCACATCTTGGTTTGAAAAGACCGTCGATTTGTAGTCTCTTTCTGTCAGAGCGTTACAAAGATCGTCATTTTATAATCTTTGCTTTAGCTCTTTGATATGTAAGAGTCGTCAGATTGTAACTCCCGATGTTGACTGTGAAGGTTATTGATTAAAGCTTTCATCAGTTATTATGAAGGTCGTCAAATTGTAGCCTTCTGTAAGTCGTCAGATTGTAACTTTCATCATCGGTGTTTAATGGGGAATCAGCTATCTATTGTGATTTTTATACAGCCTACAATAATTATATTTTTATTATATTTTTTATCCTCATTATCTATCTCATTTAAATAAATATATTACTAATAACATATTTTATCTTAATTTACATGTTAATAATGAATTAAAGAATAAAAGCCCAAAAGAATCAAATTCTCTGATTTTTCATAATTTATTAAAGCCTAAATATGACGATAAAAGAAGGCCCAAGAAATGTCAATGATCCATCAAGAAATAGGGTCAAGAAATAAATAAAATAAAAAATTTGTTGCAAACCAATCTATTAGCCAACTGATTGGTCAACCGATTGGTTCGCAACGGAAACAGATTTCTGGCTGAGATTTAACTCTTGATCTCCAAGCTAAATCAAAGAGTTCTCATTCATTGTTGTAGGCTATAAATAGTAGTAGATTGTGAGGGGTTTGAGTGCGAAAAATTTTGTAAAAACTTTATTTGGAAAGAATGGTTAATCTTAATTGAGAAGGCCTTTTAAAATTGTAACTTTATTATAATTAATAAAAAAATTCACCTCTTCATATTTTTCTTTTCTTCTCTTTATTTCTTAATAAAGATGAAGATAAAGATAAAAATTTACCTTCAAGAGGCTAGAACCCTCTTGCAATGTAAGTTTTCTTTTTATCTTTTATTTTCTTGTATTATTTTTTCTTTTTCTTTTATTTTTAAGTGGCTAGAACCCTCTTATTTTAGATTTATTTTGATGCCTTGTAAAGTAGATTTACTTTCATGTCTTTATTTTTGTATTATTTTCATGTATTTTTATTTTTTTAGCATAGATTTATATTCTTACATAGTTTAGATTTTTCATTTCTTTTTGTAATCTAGATTTATTTTTTTATGTTCATAGTTTAGATCTTTATTTTTTTATTCTTATTTTCTTTCTTGTAGTTAGTTTATTCTCCTTTCCTTCATACTCTCTAGTTTTTATTTTGTTCTTATTTTCTAAGATGTAGAACTAAATTCTTGTAGGAATTCTAGAATTGTATGCAACTAATTTAATTTCTTTTATAATTTATAAATTATTCTCTTGTGCTTAAAATGATCATGTTTAGAATAATCAATGAGAAAACTAATTGATAGGTTATGCTTATGAATTCTAGAATTAATACCTTATTGTTGTTCTTTTCATGAATGTTAATTTTACTTGAATGATAATTTGATAGGTTATGCTTTTCTTAATTAATTTGATAGTCTATACTTAATAAATGTAAAGTAAAACATAATAAAAAGAGAATAATTCATAATTTATAAGTAAAATTAACTAGTGGATATAATTCTAGTTTTCTTATATCTCTAATTGAATCCTCTATCGTTTACTTTCTTGATTTTTCTCTTTATTCTTGATATTTCTTTATTTCTTTTTTGATTTTATTTTCCTCTATTTCTTCATTTTTCTTTCTCCCCTCTTAATCTAGTTTTTTTCGATTTACATATAATCACACCCACTCTTTTATTCTCTCCACAACCACATTATCACTCCTAATTATCACACGTGCAACTTAAGAACCAATTTTGATTATTTTCTATAATATTTTCATCATACAATCGATATTTTTCTATACTATAACTTGATAGTTGTGCGCTTGCAACTTAAATTTTATTTTTTCCTATTACCACCTTACAAATATAATATCTTTTGTATGAGATGCACTATGATGCAGAAGACTTGTGGTGTTATTTTTAACAGTAATATTAGCGAAAATCTTATTTCTCTTTGTATGGTAAAAAAGTTAGACTTGAAGATAGAGAAATACCCTCCCCATGCAAGATCTACTGTATTCACGATAGGTGCGGATTGCTTTCATCAATCAAGAAATTATCCTTTCATATAGGAAAGTGCAAGATGTCCAACTCACTTACTTGAAAGAGATCTGGCAATAATGTGCAGAATGATAAGGTGTGTCGGGCACCTTTTTGCATGGGTCGTAGCTATGTTGATAGTGTTGCGTAATGTGGTTAAGATGTATGATTGTTGCAGTTCGATGTTAGTGCCACCCATAGGGGGAAAGATAATTTTCATATCTTTAAGAAGGATAGACATCGAGTTTCACTCATATCTCCTATGGAAAGGGGGTCATCTAAGCTATAGACTGCTAAGAAGATGAAATTGGTAGTAGACAATGAGGCTTTAGCAGAAGACTTGAAGCAATCTAAAAAAGTCTATGACTTAGCTGTAATTGAAAAACAGGAACCATGTCCCTATTGAAATTCCTCCTAAAGTGCAAACCCTCATCTTGCCTGAGATTTCTGTTGATGAGAACAATAGATTAGTGAAGATGGTTATCGTGCATGATATTCCTCGAGCTATTGTAAGTGCTATTACATCTAGTGATGTTGTTCCGATAGAAGAGAGGGTAGGATAAAGAGTGAGGCGGATGTAAGTTGCTTGGTGGAGGATTCATAGTAAAGAAAGTGAAAGAATTAAGGATGGAGTATCAGGGAAATTCTTCTTGGAAAGCAATGATTGTCAATGATTTTAATAATGTTGAGATGATGTTATCAACATTAGAATATGAGAATCAAATTAGGAACATATTTGGTAGAGTTTTTCAAGTCAGCTGCAGATCCATATGCTGACAACACATACAAATGGAGGAAGCTACTACTCAGGCATAAGAACATATTTTAGCCAAAGAGGCATAAGAACAGACTGAGAAAATCAATGCTAAGTATAAGACGGATGCTGATAGATGCGAGAAAAGAAAAGTGTTTATTGAGGAAGCTACTACTCAGGCAAATATAACCTTGGGGTCGAACTTCTGACAACAAGAGGAGGCTGATGTAAGATGTTTTACGAACAAATTCATCGAGAAGCGGGATCATCATGAGCCAAACATGGATTTGCATGCATAATTGACTTACCTGCAAAGAAATGATCATATTTCTCAATCGAGAAGGTGAATTCTGATATATTATATATGTAAATCGTCTATCTCGGTAAGGAGTCAACTAGATTGTCAGATTTCTAAAATCTCAAAAGCAATACCTATTTTTGTCAGAAATCCACAAGTAATCAGCTTATTTTAATTTTAATGATAATCTGGGGCTAATTTATACTAGGAAATAAATTTTGAATTAATTTGTTTTCTATGTTATAGGTAGTCTTCCATGCAAGTTTGAAGAATTTTTATTTTTTACGGTTTTTATCTTTATTAGAAGTAGACCATGTTTTTCTATTTAAGAAGAGGGATGGTAGACCTTAAAATTATATTACGTTTATTAATAAAATTCTCTTTGATGTTACTTTATGGATTAGATATTGTCTCTTTGTGGATTCGAAAATTAAACTTTATAAATTCAAAGAATTCTCCTTGATAGATTCTGATATTTTTAACTTTCATGCTACAGTAATTTATCATTGTCATAATCATGTATATGTATTACACGATTATAGGTACTACACGATTACAGATACTGATCACACATGAGTTTATTTATGAATCTTTGATATTATAAGTGATTTGATCAATTTGTTGGTATAATGGAATATGGACTTATAATATCATGGGAAAATTGCTTCTAGCCCCCAAAATAACAACAACTATTCTTCCCTCATCCGAGACATTTTCAACACTCCCAAAACCCCCAAAAGCAAAGTCACAATTATCGAAGCACACAAAACACAAAACCCAAGAGTTTAAAATATGTGAAGACCATA
>BQKN01065176.1:792892-802995 GCA_022839385.1 Asparagus kiusianus
CTCAAAGCAGAAGTTATCCTTTAGCTTTGCCGAGAAGTAACGTCTTTCAAGTCGTCCTCGTGAGGCGTTAGTCGAATGGTCGAGTGGACTCCTGGTGAATCGTCTTCAACAAAAGGGTCGACTAATATCGCTTTTTGAGTCGACATGAAGGAATATTGACTCATTCAGTTGGCTAAGTCGGACTCTCTTATTGGGCTTGGGCCGTCAATTTGATTGGGGCATTGATTGAGAAAGTACATCGGTCCATTCATTTATCAATGAATTGTATTTCGGCGAGTGGGAACACCGTGACAAGCAGTTTAAAAGTGAATTGAAATATGTAAGGCTTTTTAAGTGAAATACCATATTTGATTGAAAAAAATTATTATTGAAAGTGAAATGTGAAGATGATGTGATAAAATAGGATTAATTAGTAAATATAGTTAAAATCATTTAATTAAGATATGTTTCCAGTTTTTGTCACTTTCATATGAGTTTACAACTTTTTAAGGGGAAGCCAAAATTGCATTTAAGTCATATATGTCAACTTTCTTGTATTTTATTTTTGTGAGAACTTGCATACAAATGAACACATAAAAAGTTAAAAGAAAGTTGTTTTCCCACTTTCATCTTTCACTTGCATGTAGCGGGTGTTTGTTTGCATACAAGTGAAAGATAAAAGTGAGTAAGTAGCTCCCTCTTAAGAGTTTAGATGTTTGTTTGTATGTAAATGGTCATGAAAGTGAAATATAAAAAAGTTAATCGCATAGGATTTAATGCAATTTTCACTTTACCTAAAAAGTAGTGAAGTTACATGAAAGTGACAAAATTGATAATCGATTTTAATTAAATAATGTTAAATATTTACTAATTAATCATATTTCGCCATATCATCTTTGCATTATACTTTCAACAATAATTTTGTTTATTCAAACAGACACTGTATTTCACTTATATGCTAACATGGATGTGAAAGTCACTTGCAAAAAAAATTGCATATTTTCAAAAAAAATTCAAACTGCCAAACACCCTCGTAAGCAAAGGAAAACAGTGTACCCAAAGGGGGTTTGTATTCAATTTTAACCCGACAATCTGTGACGCTCATGTTTTCACACATGACTGCAGTCCAATGTGAACTCAGAAATGTCAAACATGTCATGCATCCAACACTGTACATAAACATGTTCCACTGTCATAATTACTATCACTGTAGCAGATAATAAAGTAGTGAGGATACAAGCAGATATAATAAAGATTAAATATAATGAACAATGTAGAGGAGAGATATCTAATAGTATCAAGTATTATGTTCCAACAGGAGAAAAGAAAAAGAATACATATGGTAATCTGACATAAGAACATTAAGTTTCTAATACATCAAAATCAATTGAATAGTACATAGGCACTCAGCCTTTAAAAATGGAATACATCTCTAAAATAAACTAAAGTCATAACTAAACCACTATGGAGCACTAACTGGCTACCTATGGAAGACGACGACTAGGCTAAATCTCCACCAACTTGCAACTCTCCGGAACTCTGACCCGCTGCCTGAAAAGAGAGAAAAATAAAAATAAAGCAACAACAGCGTCAGAGCACTTTAGCAAGAACATCTATGTCCGTCCCTAGGGGAAAAGCTAACGCATATAACGGAGCCTCTGCCTATAATATGCATAATCTACCTATATCATTTATCCTGTACTAAGAGGAGTTAAGATTTAGAAACCCACAACATGAGATGAGTACGTCGAGCAAAATAATCCAAACAAGGAAACCCTCATATATATACCATGTATCTCAAATTATGGATTTCTAAATATCAATTACCGCTTAGTTCAGGATAGATGTTTTATATATTTATATGTACTGCGTCCAACATTTTGGCATTTGTGTGTGACGGCATATACTTTTTGATGAGGATTACACAGGATTGTGTAATTGCTCTCGTGCCACCTACCCGAGGGTAGCGTGAGATACTATGATATGACATGTACGACATGTTCTAGATGAAGTTTTGGCAATGTATTGTTTTATTGATTTTGTATAGTATCTTGGGAGTTAATATTTAGTGATCCACAATTTGAGATACATGGTATAGATATGAGAGTTTTCTTATTTGGATTATTTCGCTTAACGTACTCATCTCGTGTTGTGGGTTTCTAAATCTTAACTCCTCTTAGTACAGGATAAATGATATAGGTAGATTATGCATATTGTAGGTAGAGCCTCTGTTATATGCGTTAGTCCTTCCTTTGGGGGCGGACGGAGATATTATTGCTAAAGCGCTCTGACGTTGTTGCTGTTTTCTTTCTATTTTTCTCTCTTTTTAGGCAACGGGTCAGAGTTCCGGAGAGTCACAAGTTGACGGAGATTTAGCCTAGTCGTCGTCTTCCATAGATAGCTAGTTAGTGCTCCACAGTCGTTTAGTTATGACTTTAGTTTATTTTAGAGATGTATTCCATTTTTAAAGGCTGAGTGCCTATGTACTATTCAATTGACTTTGATGTATTAGAAACTTATTGTTCTTATGTCAAATTATCAGATGTATTCCTTTTCTTTTCTTTTGTTGGAACATAATAATTGATATTGTTGGATATCTCTCCTCTACATTATGTTAGTTGTATTTCATCTTTATTATATCTGCTTGTACCCTCACTTTTATCATCTGCTAGAGTAGTAGTAACTGTGACAGTGAAACATGTTTATGTACAGTGTTTGGTGCATGGCAGGTTTGACATCTCTGGGTTCACCTTAGACTACAGCCATGTGTGAAAACAGTGGCATCACACAATCTAACAATTTTATGTACTCTAATCCCTTTTGGTAGAGGGTCGATACTATACATGGACACCCTAACCACAGCAATTAACTCGTTCTGTACTTGGGTTTCAAATGATTGACGAGATAAATTAGCCTATACTTAACAATTGGATCGGATTGTGTTAGCGGGTTAGGTTAAAAACACCTTTTGCTTTATGCGCTAAGAAAGACGCAAGAAAACTTAATCTACTTATATGCAACACGTAAGATGGTACTGTCCCTTGTTAACGTCAACAAGCACCACACGCAACAAAAACTAAAACAAATCATAAACGGAAGAAAAGTAGTTCTTGGGATTAGGAATCATGAAACAAGCCAACCAAGCAAATGAAGCCACTAGAACGAAAAAGCTCACTTCTTAATGGAAAACAAATTCCCTAATCCCGCTCTTTGTCCACTCGACACTCAGTTAGCCTTAAAAAAGAGCTTAAAGAGCATCCAAATCTTAGCCAACATCTTATAGTGTAGTTCTTTTCATTAAAAGGTGAGATACCTCTATAATTATATGCCTTGTATTAAGGAAAGGCAAGTTAGCTTTACTCTTAACCTTGTAGATTAGTGTTTAATGAAGGAAGAGATTACTTATTTTATGGTTAAGCCTAAGATCATGGCAGCTAGTCTCCTTGATCGTTCAATTATGCATATTATATGGCACCATTATAGGGTTGCAATTTTTATATATATGATTTATTTTTCTTTTGTGTACTACTACTAGAGTTATAAACTAACACTTGATGTCATGAAGATGAGTCCTCTTCAACTAAATCTATTGGACATTTTCTCCTAAAACAATTACAACAACTTAAATCTAAAATATCTCGCAACTTAATTATATGATGACTTGTTCATGTACCACCCAAATTTACTCTATTTATATATCTTTCTCCCTATCCGAATATTTGCTAATTTATCCTTACATTCTCTTAGAATGATTTAGTGCAAGCCAAACAATATCGTGAATATTAACTTTTTTTTATTAGCAATCGGAAAATAAACGAACGGAAAGTGGAACAAAATTGGAAATTGGCCATACTTTTCACTTTTTTCTTGTTTGGCACATGAAAACATGAGTGGAAAATAATTAGAAAGTGAAAGTTGTCATGTTAACTTTTTATCCCTTTTCACTTTCTCTTAAATATAGAGAAAATGGATGGAAAATGAAGGGATTCTGCTTTCAAATTGATTATCTTTATTTTAATTATTTTTTCTCCTTAAATAAACCCCCTCGGGACTCAGTGTCGCGCATTTCTCCAAGCAAATTATCTGTATGGAAAATTCCTCAATGACCCAAAATATAGGACCAATAGAGGGGACAAGTGAGGTGTCCCCCTCCTATTGGATAATGAGTTGGCCATTATTAATAATGGCCAATTCATTATCCAATAGGAGGGGGACACCTTACTTGTCCCTCCTATTGGTCTCATATTCTAGGTCCCCGTAGCAAAGCTCTATCTGTATATATGAGACATTATTGTAGCATCCACTTTTCGATCATTAGGTCAAATAATATCACTAGTTTCCGTCCAAACACACCTTTTGAAATAAATTTTTTTTGTAAACAAAATTTTTGAAAAGTTTTGTAGGCCATGTGAGAAACTAATCAACTACATAACATTGGAAACTGTTTATGTCTAACAGTTTATTTGTTGGATTGGGTGATATTATGAGAAGATTTCATGAATCTCTCCTCTGATGACTGATAAATTAGAAGAAGTAGATTTCTACATAAGTAATAAACATTACAGGCTTCAAAGGAGATTTCCTCTGGTGTGCACTCCGACGCTCAAAACAGTGACTAATAAACTCAGTATGAAGAGAAAATGTAGAATTAAACTTAGGATTGAGATACTTCAAACGTTAGAACGATGAAAATAGCATCTATTTTAGGAGAGTGGGGGAAAGTTGGTAATTCGATCTGACTGGCTAAGTTGACATTTTTCTTCTGTTTTACACATGTCGACAATCGGTTGGGCGAACATGAGGGTCGCAGTCACAGGTATCTCGTTTAATGTGATAACGATAGGGCAGCGGAGTATGGGCAACGTCCGAGAAGTTATTATAACATTTTGTAGTTTATTTAATGTGAGGGGGATGGTGGAGTTATGGGTGTTATCCGATGAGTCATCATAATGTCTGGTCATGCATTTGATGCGAGCAGTATTGATGGAGCAGTCGAACACTCTCTTCCTTGCCTCAAGACTAATAATCTCTAGTGTAGTCCAATCTTAAGACTCCTTTCGACTCAGACTTAAACTATGGGAGGGGTTGGCTTGCTTGGTCGGGTAGTATCTATATTTCATTCGGGTTTTTTGGTCATATGATCCAACCATTCAATTGACATGTTGACAATTCTTAAGGTACCGTTTGGCAAAGGGTTAAGTGAGAGGTTAAGGAGACTTAACCTCTTCTTACTTAACCCGCCAAACATAAAAAATCTATATAATGGTTAAAGTGAGTTAACCCTTCATAATTTGCTAAACATAAAAAATATAGAATGGTTAAGCTAACCCCTCTAGAGGGATTAAAATGAGTTAACCTCTCAAAATGAGGGGTTTACTAATACTTCTATTTAGAAGGATTAAGAGTTAACCCTTCTAATTGTAAAGAAAATAGTCAAAATTATTGTTATTCCCAAACACTAAATCTGATCACAATGGCTAAAATAAAAATTATTTAACGGGTTAATAATTTAGTCCTGCTAATTATCGAATGGGCTAAGTACACTAGTTCTTCTCTTTAACTCCTCTTCCTTAACCATTTGTCAAACGAGAAAGGTTTATCAAACTTGTAATTCTTAGAATGCAGCATAAATCTATCGAGCTCTTTTAAATATGTGGTGTAGAAATTTAATTTCTCATTCTTTGACTTTTCTTGAACAATGTGTGTTTCTTTATGATTTTTTTAAAAATAATAATATAGTCAATGGATTCGCTTGCAATGGTTACCGTATGTTTATATATCACTTTGTCTATCCTAAAGAGAGTGTTTAAAAATATATAATTTTACTATTTAATTTCCATATATAACAAATATATAAAGGGTAAATTAATAAAGTGGTTATCACATCATCTACGAACTTCTAACATTTTTTACTTTTAGGTGTTAAGCAAGATTTGTCAATAGAAAATGTTATGGTGTTCTTAGTCGCTAAAGTACGGCCATTTACCAGCAACGGACAGTTGTCCCCCTGCATGCACCGCTCAAACCAGATTGACGGTCAGGATCGGTAAGGATCTCGACTTGGCCAACTCTTCGAGTTGACATCTTCCTGGGTCGACTCGAAGGGTGGTACTTGTCAGTCCTTTTGTCGAAGATAACTCGCTACGAGCTCACTCGACCAGTTATTCGACACCTTGCGAGGTCGACTCGAAAGGCATTACTTCTCGGCCAAGCAATCGGATGACTTCAACCTCGAAGCTCTCCCACCGACAACGTATCAGAATCGCATTTTATGCTTGGCAGACATCATCATACCTCTAGCCCTGATAGTCTTCATAACTCATCGGACCACGTTGGTACCACCATGCCTCAGACCACTTCAAATTTAATGTCGAGGTGACCTCTCCGCCACTCATCGTCCGACATGTGTAAAGTAGGTGCTGATGCAGCCACCAGCCCATACTTATTTACTGACATCCTATGCTCAGCCGAAATAACGGTTCTACCCTTTTTCTACTAGTATAAAAAGAGATATTATTCCAAATACCAAGGTATGCTATCTTGAGCAATTCCACTACACTTAAGAACTCATGCAGTTCTTCATTTCCCCACTCAAGTTCATCAACTGACTTGATCGTCAAAGGAACCACAGGGGATTCAGTCCCCGTCCTCTCGCAAATTATTATTTGTGCAGGCTTCAGCTACTCAATTCAAAATCAGATATTCGGAGAAGTGAGCCGCACCTCATCAACCTCACCTACTACATATATTTGACTATTTGATTATTTAACATCAACAGAAAGTAATGATAAAATACCATTCGTAAAAAAAATTAGTTTTATTTTTTATTTTTCATTTACTTTCCTATTGTCAAACACGGTCAAAATTATTAATTTGATGTTTACCATATTGATTGTTGTATAACAGAACAATAGGTAATAAATACTTGGAAAAATTGTATCTAGGCCCCAAAAAACTAAAGGGAATGTGACTCAGCCCCTCAATATTTTTCCCTTATTCTTTAACCCCAAAAACTCAAAACCTATGTGTTTAGCCCCCTTTTCACACTCTCCCAGATATTCATCCAAATAATTCCAAAAATACTCATTCCCTTTTCTCCCTCTTCTTCTTCTTCTCCTTCTTTGTGGCTTTCTCCTCCTCTTCTCAATCTCCTCAATCTCCTCCCCCTCATGTCCCTCATCTGTGGCTTCATCTTCTCCGCGGCCACCGACACTGACGCCGATCTACTCTTCCTCAACCTCCTCGAGCACGAAGAACTCCCGACGATCACCAGCGCAGTCTCATTCTGATCGGATCTCAAGTAGAGGCAGAGTTAGGATTTGTTCGCATCAAATTAGGTCGAGTGTCTTGTTTGTAGTAATTCTATGTATCCTCCAATCCATCAAGTGATTTTAATTGTTTTTATTGAATTGAGGAACTTTGAAATTAGAGCTTTGAATCTATGTGTTCCTGATTTTAAAGTTCCTTTTTTCACCCTTGTTTTGGTGGATTGTGTATGGATTAGGATCACTTAAATGTAGATTTTGGATTCTTTAATGATTGTGAATGGGCGTTCCAATGGAATTAGATTTAAGGATTTAGGGTTCCATTAGATTCGGATAAAGATGGTAATTGGTATCAGTTGTTTTGAAGATTTGTGTGCCTTCCATTGACGAGCTTGGTCAATTCAAGGCAGTAATAAGTTTGGTGACCTCTATTTGATATGCGAGTTTCAAAGCATTTGGTAATGCAGATGAGTGTTTCATTTGTTAATTTTCAGTATTCATTTGAAGTGGAGATATGAGGGATGGTGGCTTGTGTGCATTTGGTAAGGAATGATAGGAATTGAATGGGTTTGCATTGTGTTTGTGTGAGTGTTTATGTTAGAGTGTTTCATTTGTTAATATTCGTTTGAAGTAGAGATGTGAGGGGATGATAGCTTTTGTGCATCTGGTAGAGGAATTTTTGGATTTGAATGGGTATTGATGCATTGTGTTTGTACTAGTCTTTATGTTGGAGTGTTTCACTTGTTAATATTGATCTGAAGTGGAGATGTGAGGGGGTGATAGCTTGTGTCCATTTGGTGAAGGAATTTTAGGATTTGAGTGGGTATTGATGCATTGTGTTTGCATCATTTTTTTATGTTGAAGTGTTTATTTATTAGCAAAATGTAATCCTTTGCTTTTGCAAACCATGCTTTCTTGGCATAATTATTTTGATTCTGTGTAATAGGCATCAAATTCAAATTTGGAGAAGTCTAGATGATGATCAGTTATAACAGACTCACTTGGTTACAACATGGATTGCAAATCTAAGATGTCCATGGCATTGTAAAATTACACAAGCTCAGTATGACGTGCTTACAGTTGGATACGATGGTCTAATCTAAAGTTTTGCAACGATTTTATCCCTTGATCCTTCTTATGAAACGGTGCTGACATTGACCTGATGGGGCACGGCTGTGGAAGTTCTCTCTTCTTTCGTAGTTTCGTATGTGTGTGAATGCTGGTGGTTTTCCTGAGCTTAAAGAAACTACATTTAGATTTGTGATGGGATCTATCTGCACGTAGTTGTGCTGGTTTGAGATTATTTTTGTAATGCTAAGAGATTGATGTAAGATGATGCTGTTATTTTATTTACTGTTCTATATGATGAAAGGTTATCAGGGAGGAAAGAGAACTATGGTTTGGTTGTACTTAGATCAAAATTTAATGAAATATGTTATGTCTATTTGTGATCAATTTTAGTGTAATTTATTGCGATTGTATGTGAAATGCATTATGGCTGTCATGTGAATATGTACAAGTTCATTTAAATAATATGTTAACTTTTTTCATAAATTATGTTAACTTTCATCATTATATGTTAACTCTCCTCGTAAAATGTTAACTTTCAGCTGAACATGTTAACTTTCATCATAATATGTTAACTTTCATTGTTACATGTTAACTTTCATAATAATATGTTAACTTTCTTCATAACATGTTTTTTAAACTAAAATTCGGTGTGTTTGAAAGACCAAAAGTCCCTCAAGATGATTTATCATTGATATATAAATCCGAGAGGCACCCGAAATAGTGGTTGTATGGAGATTCATATGCAAGCTGTTGTTAATATAGAGAGTTCTATTTTAAAAAAACAGAAAGTTCTAACTAAAATGTTAACATGTTCAGCTAAAAGTTAACATGTTACGAAGAAAGTTAACATATTATTATGAAAATTAGCATGTTACGAAGAAAGTTAACATATTATGGTGAAAGTTAATATGTAATAGTGAAAGTTAACATATTATGATAAAATTTAAATTGTTTAGCTGAAAGTTAACATCTTACGAATACAGTTAACATATAGTTATGAAAGTTAATAACATGTAACTGTGAAAGTGTACTCAAACATAATACAAAGTGTATGTCCACTTCGTTTGAACTCTCATATTGCGATATATCCTTATCTAATTGGAATCAAATCAAACCTTTCATATAATCCCATAATCAGTCTTGAAGCGTGTAGACAAGATAAAAACCACTTTGTTTGCAAGGAAACATTTAGAAAATTAACATATAAATAGAACAACTAATCTCTTTTCAACAAGCAGCAACAACAATCATCTGTAAAATTATAAATATCTTTGCTAAACAAACCATAAGTGTGTGAATCCAAGGAAAGCCTAAACAAGTAACCCATTCAAGCAATTCATCAAACATCCATCAAATAGATAACATTAACAACAACAAACCCAAACACGTACCTAAAAATCAGCAAACTTCAATATCACTAAACAAAGTTCTATGCTAAAACCCGCATCAGTTGGAAATCTAAGTCAGACCCCAAACACCAAAGTAAACACAGGTTACACAGTACGAAGTTACAAGCCGCACATAACAATTCTAAAAAGACCACAACTACACTTTGGAGGATTTGTTGATGATGGACTTGTGGATGTGAGGGATGATAGGTGTAGCAACTAGTAATACATTTCCTTCACCTTTCGAGCCACTTCAAAAGAGTCTTCTGGAGGTATATGCTCTCCTCTTTCCTATAAATAAAAATGTCAACTTATAAGGAAACTATCACAAGGAATACATATCAGATTGAGTGTTGTAGGCTGTCTAAAAATCACAATAGATAGCTTATCCCCTATCAAA
>BQKN01065176.1:836252-851566 GCA_022839385.1 Asparagus kiusianus
CCCCCTCACCCCACTTTTTTTTTATGCAAGTAGAAGGTAATAGAGTAACCCATATATATATCTGTTCTAAAAAAATAAATAATAGCCTATAGATAACCCGCATAACAGATTTATTTCTAACGGTTGAAAACTTCCAAGAAAATTCATAACTACAAATTTATTAGACCCTAAGTCAAAATTTGTTATTGATAAAGAAATTCCTTTAGAAAAGGGAAAATTGTGTCAATGCTCTAGTTTTCATCAACTGATGTGAGTAGCTCCTGCAACCTCTCCCATGTGTAAAATCCCTCAAAACCTAAAAAAAATGTGATTCTGCTCTTATTCCCCGCCAACTAAGTACAAAGAGTGAAAAAATATAAAATCCAAAAATGCCCTTATTTCCTCATCTCTCTCTTCTCTCCTTATCTTAATCTTCATGGTTGCTCTTCCCCTCTCTCCTAACCCTAATCTTCCTCATCTCTCTCTCTCCCTCCCTTTAGCCTTCGACACTGACATCCCCCTTTCCCGCTTTCCTCTTTACCATCACCGACCTCGAGTGCACCCTCTGACCTAACCATCTCCCCCTCCTCCCCCTCCTGCCTCCCCCTCCGCCACCATCGACCTTCGGTGCACGCTTCGATCATGTTGTCTCCTTTTTCCGCCTCCCCTTGTGCCACCACTAACCTTAAGCATTGCCTCCAATGTCTATGAGAAGATATCCTACTTCAAGATCACCATCAAGAAGAGGGTGTTCTTTCCTCAACTCAAGAATCTGCTAATAGAGTTGTTCTCTAGAGATTGCTCCCAACTCATATCTACAGCTTTCACTTCAAACTCCAAGATGTTTGTAATGGAACTGGATACTTTTGGATTAGTAATTTTGATAGGGGAGTAGTGTTGGATATAGGTGCCCTGCAGGCAATAATTGTATATTGTAACAGGACCTATATGAATATAACATCATTGTTTAAAATAATAGTATGCTATTTTGGTCAGATTTATATGGTATTTTAATACAGATAATCTGGTATTTTAATACAGATAAAGTCCTTAGAATGATACTAGACTATCAGACATTTCGGATATGATCACAATGAAGAGATCTGATTTGTCGCTAACGTATATTCTAAAATGTTCCTAGTCGATGAAGTGTTGAAATGGGACATCATCACTTTGGTAAGACTAGTGTATACTTTATTTCTTCTTTGGAAGGACGATGATCCATCTCTTAGATCATTGATGTGAGACATCAAGATATAGTATACAGGTGACTCATTAGTGAATGAGTTGACTGAACGACTCACTGAGAACATCTAGTTGGTAATTATACTTAACTGTCAAATAGAAGTTCTCAAGTGATATAGTACATAGTAGTCTCTTGACCTGAGGCATGAGTGCAATATCTTACATGTCAGTAAAGATGTATTTAGACTTTTACCTAACCACAGTTCTTATTGAATTGTGCATAACGGTTCTTGTTGGATACATCCCGAGACATAAGTAGATATTAAGATGCCAAGAAGGGATTCGTCTCTCCCAGTATAGGGGTTGATGTCATAAGATTGTTTGATATAACTATAGCCTGGAAATCCTTGGCCGAGGTAAATAAGATAAACTGAGTGTCAGTTTGATCTTATAGGTTATGAATTTAATATCTACAAACACTAATTGAGCAATTAGGTTTTGACAGTTTTCCATACTCTAGGCTTAATAGTTTGATATGGTTTGACGAAGAGACCGGACTGTACGGTATTATCACTGAGTGGTCCTGATAAAATTGTGTAAGCATCTTGCAGACATTTATCACAACTTATACCCTGATAGTCTTCATGTGTAGCTAGCACCTCTGTTGTACTTGTGGATATGATCCACTGCCGAGTTCTTAAGTTGGGCCCTAGAGTCACACCAAGCGCGTACTTGAATTCTATGAAACACAATTTATAGAGTGATGCGTATGATTGATACGCATATATGATTTTCACCGAATACACATAAACGGTTATATGTATCGGTAAAATCAGAATGCTATGTGCTTAAGAAATGAATTCTAGTATTTTTCCATAAAGTTAACTTTTAGTCAACCGGTTGACTTTTTGGTCAACAGTTGACTTTTGGTCAACAGTTGACTTTTTGGTCATATGATGACTTATTAATTAACGATTGGAAAATTATGAAATACCGTATTGATGTGGTATTTTCATTAATAAAATACGCACTTCATTATACCTTGATTAATGAGTCATAAGATGAGTCATTAAGGTGGTATGGTTTGGGAATATGGTTTTAGCACATAGTTTTGATTCTTCATGATTCATTGCATGACTCATGAAATGAGTCATTGCATGACTCATAAGAGAATCATTGTTTTTTTGTGACTCATGGTGTGACTCATAGGATGAGTCATTCATGTCATGACATATTCTTCCTCTATAAATATGAGCTCTCTTTCTTCTTTCATGGTTAATGGAAAAATGAAATAAATAATTTATTCATAGTTGCTTTCCATAAAAGAAAAAGAAGAGAGATCTACCTCTTACTAAACTCTAGCAATCTTTGAGTAAGAGGAAGTAGTAAGATTTTTTAGTACCCCGGGGTGGATATCTTGCATTGTGTCTCAAGAAGACTCTGATTTTATCAAGCTCACTTGAAGACTTGGAGATTCACTACGAGGAGATTTACTACTACAAGGAGCAAGAGTTAGGGGTTGTTCGATCTTCCATCGAAACACGCTTCAAAAGTATGACTTTATAACCCTTGTATGCTCTCTTTAATATAGGGATCATGTTAGATTTAATTAGGATGGTCCTATTTTCTATTTCATGCTCTCTACATGCTTAGCATAATTATACATATAGTCTTCTGTTGCGTATTTTGCATGTATTTAGCATGAATTTCCTTCAAGTAGACCATAAGAGACCCTAGGTCATGTATGGATCATGAGTTGAGTATTGTCTTTAATGTCCAACAAATGCTTGGTGTATCGCTTACAAGATTAAGATTTTATATTTGCTACTCTTTTTAGTAATTTATGGTTGGTATATTAGTTCCATTACCAGACTTTAAATAATGAATATTGTTGCTTTAGTTATATGTTTAAAAGGAGATTTATGTCTTCCTTTGAGTTAATTGAAGAATATTTTGAGTAATAAGACAATGCCCAGAGGTAGTTCTGGTTTTAAAATGTGTAAATTTCATGTTAACTCTAAGTCTTCATCTGTGAAGTATAAGTCATTTCCGATGAAGTTTAAGTCATTTCATATTAAGTTTAAGTCATTTTATGTTAAAGTTGAGTTATTTTCTGCGAAGTTTAAGCAATTGTGTGCTAAGTCTAAGTCATTTTGTTAAGTCAAAGCCCTTTCATGTGAATTTTAAGTCATTTGCTGTGAAGTCAGTCATTTCGTGTTTAGTCTAAGTCTTTTCATGTTAAGTCTAAGTTATTTTGTATAAAATTTAAGCAATTGTGTGTTAGATCTAAGTCATTTCGTTTTAAGTTTAAGTCATTTTATGTGAATTTTAAAGTATTTCATGTGAAATTTAAGTCATTTTGTGTTAAGTCTAAGTCATTTACATATCCATAACAGTAAATCAAAATGACTTAAACTTCATAGGAAATGCTTCAAGATTTATAGGGAAAGGCTTAGTCTTAATACAAAATGACTTAGATTTAACACACAATTATTTAAACTCCACATAAAATGACTTAGAGTTAACATGAAATGACTTAGACTTAACACATAATTACTGAAATTTCACAGAAAATGACTTAAGACTTAACATGAAATGATTTAAACTTAATACAAAATGACTTAAAATTCACAGAAAATAACTTAAACTCTACAGATAAAGACTTAAACTTAACACAAAATCAGAAAATGACTTAAATTTCACATATAAGGATTTAGACTTAACACAAAATTTGCACATTTTAAACCAAAACTATCTCGTAGCATGGTCTTATTACTCAAGGTATTCTTCAATTAACTCAAAGGAAGCCAAGAGTCTCATTTTGAACATAAAACTAAAGCAATAATGTTATGATCTTCTCAGTCGCCAAAGTACGACCATTTACCAGCATCAGACAGGTGTCCCCTTACATCCACTGCTCAAACCAGATTGACGATCAGGACAACCAAGGATCCCAACTTAGCCGACTCGCCGAGCCCTCCTTAGGTGGACTCGAAGGGCGGTACTTGTACGTCCTCTTGTCGAAGACAACATGCTACGAGCCTACTTGACCAGTTATTCGACGCCTTGCGAGGTCGACTCAAAAGGCATTACTTCTCGACCAAGCTAAAGAACGACTTCAGTCTCGAGCCTCTGCCGCTGACAGCACGTCGGCATCATATTTAATACTTAGCAGACACATCATATCTCTAGCCCTAATAGTCTTCATGACTCATCGGACTACGTCAGCACCATCATGCCTCCAATCACTTCACATTAAATACTGAGGTGAATCTCTCATCCACTTGCCGACCGACACGTGTAAAGTATGTGCTGACGTAGCTGTCAGCCCATACTTATTTATCGCCATCATGTGCTCAGCCAAAAATGACCTTTCTGCCCATTCATCACTACTATAAATAGAGGTATTATTCTCAACATGAAGGGGACTTTTCTGCTAAGCAATTAATAGAGGCTATTTTTCCAAGCAATATCTATAAATTATAATTGCACTACACTAAAGAACTCATACAGTTCTTCATTTTTCCAATCATGTTTATCACATGACTTGATCGTCCGATGTACAACGGGGGTACTAAGACCCATCCTCTCACGAGTTGCTATTTATGCATGTTGAAACTACTCAACTCAAAACCAGATATTCGGAGAAGTTAGCGGCCCCTAATCAACCTCAACTCCAACATATTTGATTGTTTGATTATTTAACATCGACAAATAATATTTATTATTTAAAATCGGTTATGGAACTAATATACCAAACATAAATTACTAAAAAGAGTAACAAATATAAAATCTTAATCTTGTAAGCAATAAATCAAATATCTACTGGGCATTAAAGACAATACTCAACTCAAGATACATACATGATCTAGGATCCCTTATGACCTGCTCCCTTATCAAAATTACTAATCTAAAACATCCAGTTTTATTACAAACATCCTGGACTTTTGAAGTGAAAGGTGTAGAGATGAGTTGGGAGCTGTTGATGTTATACATTCACAGAGATAAACTGTTAGGAACCGGGTTGATTAGGGGTCGTTAACTTCTCCGAAAATCTGGTTTGGAGTTGAGCTGTTTCTCTCTGCATGTATAGCAACTTGTAAGAACTTGTAAGAGGGCGAAGTTTGATTTCCCCGTTGTTCCTTCGACAATCAAGCTAGCAAGGTATTTGAGTGGGGAAAATTAGCGAACTATCGCGGTTCTTAAGTGTAGTGTAATGGAGAAAAATACGAGAAAGTGTTTACCTTTGCCTTGACAATGGTTTTTATTTTTATGGCCACGTAGGAAGGGCATTTTTGTTTCTTCGGTCAAGTCTGGGCTGCCAGCTGAGTCAACGTCGAATTTACAGGTGTCGGCTGTGGAATGGTCACGTAATGGGCGCAGTCACTTCAGCATTAATGAGATGAAACAAGTGGCGTGCGAAGCCGACGTGGTCTGATGTGCCATAAATAGGTCGAGGATAGAGAAATGATGACGCATGTCAAGCATTTAATATGATGTCGACGCATCGTCAGCGAGGGACTCAAGGTCGCAGTTATATTTTACCTTGTATCGAGGGGTGTCGAGAGGTGCCGCCTTTCGAGTCGGCTCTCGTGAGATGCCGGCCCGATAACTAGTCAAGTAGACTTGCGGCGAGTCGTCCTTGACGTGAGGATATTTTTCCTAGTCATGTTGACTAGTCAAGTACCGCTTTTCGAGTTGACCCAGCGATGTTGACTCAACGAGTCGACTAGATCGGGACCCCGGCTGTCCCAAGTGTCAAGTCAACTGAATTAGGTGTAATAGGGGATATTTATCTGTTGTTGACAAGAGATCATAATTTGGTGACTAAAACCACCACAACAGGAGCAATCTCTAGAAAACATTTCTCACAGTAGATTTTTGAGTTGAGGAAAGAACACTCTCTTCTTGGCGGTGATCTCAGAAATGGATATCTTCTCATAGATATTAAAGATAATAATCGAGGTTTATGGTGGCAAAGAGGGAGGCGGAAGAAGGAGACAATAGGGCCAAGTGTGCACCCAAAATCGATAGTAGCGGAGGGGGTGGGTCAGGAGAGGGAGATAGTGTCGTCAGATGGTGCACTCGAGGTCGGTGGTGGTAAGGAGGAAGGTGGGAGTGGGGTGTTTGTGTGTGAGGGAAAAAGGAGGAAGAGGGAGAGAGGAGGAAGATTAGGGTTAGAGAGAGGAGGAGAGGAGAGAAGGGAGGAGCAACCATGAAGATTAAGATAATAAGAGAAAAGAGAGTAGAAAATGTATTTTTGAGTTTTATGTTTTTTCTCTCTGTGTGCTTAGTTCATAGGGAGTAAGTGATGAATCACAATTTTTTTTTGGATTTTGAGAACTTTTACACATGGGAAAAAGGTTGAATTGGCTACTCACATGTATGATAAAATTTGTGGCATTGACACAATTTTCAAAAAAAAGAAGTCCCAACAATGTGATTCATATAAAAAACAACAGAAGTTCATATATACCATGTACATGCTGAGGCACAGTCCTACAAAAATAAATAACAACATTTGAGATGTACCGTATTTTAATGCTTAAATGCGTACCTTACCATTGTACTAGAACAGTTATCAATTATTGCAGCTGATACCCAACACTTAATTACGCATTTAACTTTTCATCTTTAATTTTATTAAAATTTTCTTTTCTTATGTATTCAATATTCTCTATGTTTTCTTCGTCTAAAACTAATCTGAAACATTTCCAATGCTGCTAATATTAATCATCTATCTATTTATTTTCACTCATTTGTACTTTCTCCGTGCACTCTAACTTTGATCCCTTGAAACAACTGTTTTTTTCATTAATAAAGATATTCCTTCTTACGCATAAAGATAAAAACATCGTTATCTCATAAAAAAATGTCATCTTATACCTCTAATCCGATAATCCTAATTTAGAAAATGATACTAGATATACAAATATTCATCTCCTAAAACCAGCCGCATACGAGCAGGGGTTCTCAATCAAAAATGAGTGAGATGAAATAACTTTACGGTCCCTAACCCACCTAAGTCCTAACCATAGCATTGCATCTCGAAGGTACTGGGATATGCATAGCTATTCCATAAAATACAATAATTTCTAACTTATTTATATAAAAAAAGAATTGTACGACTAATTCCAGTTGGACGGTAAGTAGCTAAATTTATTTAAGAGATTAATAGTATACTTGTCATAGGAGGAAATTTCCTCCTTGACATCTATGCGTAGGGCTGGGCATATTCGGTTCGGTTCGGTTTTAAGCCCAATCCGCATCCAATCCGAATTTTTCGAATTCTCAAAACTCTCATCCAGATCCAGATTTTTTCCCCTTCATCCGAATATTCGGCCCAACCGAAATTCAGATTGGTTCGGTTCGGTTTCGGTTTTGGACCGAATTAATTCCATTTCACAAAAATCTGTCCACGCCTGAATACCGTTGTACTTTTGGATACTTGGGAGATCTATTCCAATTCGGTATGTCCTCCCTGTGATCCAGTTTTAAATCTAATATCCTGCACTGGGATACCAAAGTATTGATGCTTGAATAATTTATTACATGAAGAATGAAAATAGTAGAGGCAATGGTTGGACAGTTTACTTCAGGATAATAAAATACCCGATGTTTATTTTTCGGGGAATTGGACATGTGGACGAAAGAAGCATCTGTTATTTCGGGGATACCAATCACTTTCTGCTTCCTTTGAGGTTGTTTCTGGTAATATGAAAGCTTATTTTTTTGGTCTTTGTAGACGTTCGTGGTAACATTTTCAATTATTTATTAGCAATGTTATTTGAAACAAACTAGATCGTTTATATACTGCAAAAGTTTCTAACTAAAGAGCATAGAAAATGTCCTTCTATCTTGACCCGGCCTAGGTTGTTGCTGTGTATAAATACACTTTCCATCCTCACTTATTGCATTTCTGTTTCAGTAGTCTAGCAAGTAGTTATTAGCCATATTTTTGTATTTCAACTTGCTGAATATCTGTTTTTCAGTATTTATATTAGAAAATGGAGTTAGGGTTATGATTTTAAAGTATTTATATTAGAAAATTCGGTTCGGTTTTTTCGGGCGGTTCAAGGGTTCAAACCGGATCCAAACAGCTTTAATTCGGTTCGGGCGGTTTAGAGTCTTCTTCTCATCTATTTAATCCGGTTCGGTTAACCGGCCCGTTTTTTCGGGCGGTTTTTTTGGTTGAACCGACTTTTTTCGGTTTTTGCCCACCCCTATCTATGCGACATAATCCCCATCATTCTCATAAAGTAGGAGAGAGAGTGTGGGTTGGTGGGAATTTGTGTCTACTTTATGAGGATGATAGAGATTGTGCCACATAGGCGACAATGAGGAAAATCTCTACCTATGACAAGAATACACATTAATCTTTTTTTTTAAAAAAGAAACGGTCAATGAATAAGGGGGTGTTTGGTTCAATTTCTACAAATCATAGGAAATATTTTCTACCCAAATATGATTTCATTGTATTTCTTAAAAAAATTTAGGAAAAGTTTTGAAAAATAAAAAAGTACTAATTTTTTTTGTTTTTTATACTTTGTTTGTTTGGTTTAAAACAAGAAAATAACCTATAACTTTATAGAAAATAGCAAGATTTCTTATAATTTATAGAAATTAAACCAAACATCCCCTAAATTTATAAAAAATATTAACTTTATAGAAAAATGTCAATGATGTGACAGTTTTCTAGGTGATTTTCGTCCATTTTGAGAAAAAAATGATTTCTATAAATTTTGACACTTTCCTGTACTTTACAAAAAATATTTATATAAATATTTTTCGAACCAAACACAATTTACGAAAATCTACAAAAAAGTTTTAATTATAAAAATGTCATTGCTAGTTTTTTTGAGAAAACTTTTCTATAAAATCGTTCAACCAATCACCCTCTAATTTCAAATTTCAAATGACACTTCCGTAAATATTATCCCATACGACGATTCCATCCAATTAAAGCGCCGATTCAGCCGGCAAAGCCAGATCCCCCCTTTATGCTCTTTTCCAGCCGCTGACGCGGTCGGGTACTCACGGACGCCAAATCCGGACTCCAAAATCCAATTAATCCCGGACTTCAAAAATAAATTAAAACCACTTCAATTCCACGCAACAGAAAAGCCCCAACAAATCCGCTTCCACGCTCCACAGATCTCCGATCTACACGCTCCTGTCCTCTTGACCCCACCACCTTTATTTAAATTATTAAAAAATAAAATAAAATTTATAATAAAATCAGCGCTCCCTATATAAACTCCAACGCGGAGTTCCCCTATCCTCTGCCCAAAACACCCCCGCTCTTTTTTTCTTCCCGTTGTGCGCCTGCTCTTTGTTTTGTTCCCAAAAAACCCAAACTCTTCTCCCTCTTTGTAGTTCTCTAATGGCGGAAACCAACAACAAGAGAGAACGAGAAAATGAAAACGAGGAGGAAGTACCTGATGCAAAGCGGATTCGAGAGGATTTGTTGTTCGATATCCTTGACGACGGGTCCGAACCCGATAACACCGATCTCGATTCTGTGATGCGGAGTTTGGAGAAAGAGATCGCGATTCCGGCGTCGCATCTTGAAACGAAACAGCCGGATCTAGGGTTTCTGCTTGAGGCGTCGGACGATGAACTCGGCCTGCCGCCTCAGGGGACGGCGGACGGCGCCGGCGAGGTTGCTGACGTGGAGGCGGAGGAGGTGGGGTTTAGTAAGATTTGGGGGTTCGATGACGAGATCCATTTGGATTTCGGCGAGTTTGGATCTCGCGAGGATAACGGAGGATACGACGGAGGCGTTATGGTGGACGGCGGTTTGTTTGATTACGACGGTGGGGTCTATGGGACCCAGGATTTTTCGGATCTTACGTGGCAGGCGGAGTTCTTGCCGGCTGTTTGACTTCAGTGTTTGTGGGACCCGTGCGAGGGTTCTATTTTATTTTTATTTTATTTTATTTTATTTTATGTCTTTAAAAAGAGGTTGTAAATTTTAAAGAGAAAGGGTAACGAGAGATAGAAAAGGCGAGGTTTGACTAATTATTCCGTTTGCCTCTCTTCTTTTTTAACTGTTATTTAGCCGTTATAGATGTCAATTCTTTTGACATCCCTACTCCGTGGGAATTTTTTCCCCCTTTTGCGTAAGAGGACTTGAACAATTGACAAATTGCATATTGTGGAGTAAAACTTGCACAAAGAGGACGGTGTTTGACTTTGACTTGTTCGTGAAACTTTGGTCAAAATTATGAACGGACAGGACTGAAATTTACAGGGACGAGCATTTTCATTATTTCGTCTTTTGTATTTGTTCTTCTGGGGTGCAAAATGCAAATTTTTTGACCCTTTTTTTTTTGGCGTCAAAGGGACTGTCAGCGTGGATTTGGCCGTACTGGAGATTCTTTCCCATTAGGGCGTGTTTGTTGGTTTCCTTAAAAAAAAGGAAATCCTTTAGTAGAAAATCTATTTCTACGTCTTTTTACGTGTTTTTAAGAAGTATTTATTTATCTATTTTTGCGTAAAAATTTGGAGGGTAAATACTTTCTTTCTTATTTTTTTATTTGGTTTAAAATATAAAATTAAGAAACCACTTGAGATAAAAATATCTCTGGTATTATTTAATTATTATATTTTGCTAACTCATCACACCATCCATTATTTAAATATTAAAAACCTATCTTTTCAACAATCTTTTTTCTATTAATTTTCGAGAGAAATTGACTTTCTTGCAAAAAGTGTTGTTTCCTATTCCTTTAGAAAAAAATTTATAAAAAAATTTAGTGAAACAAACAAAAAAAATATAATTTATAAATTTATTTGTACTTTCTGATTGTGTCCAAGCCTTTTCAACCGTTTCCAATGGCTCACCCGAAACAATCACACCCCCATTCACAAGACATCTTGCGGTATAACAAAATTTGGGATTTTTATTCGAAAGTAGTATGTTCATTTTTGCTAGTCTTTGTTCTTTTTGTTGTGGTCCTTTTGGCAAATTATGAAATTATCGTGTACTTCTTTGTGATGGTTTGTTTGGGTGGATGGAAGTGGGTGTGAATCGTATGGTGCTGGAGAGATAAGCACATGGATTTGGTTGCCTCTATGTACGGTTGTAGTTTAATTGGGGTGAGGTGGGTGAGTTAGTGGGTGTAGTTGATGGAAAAGCAAGCAAATTATAAGGGCAAGTCATTTAAATTTCTTGCGGTAATCACACATCAATACATTTTTTGTTATACATAATTGCAAATTAGTCACTTAAATTTCATTATTTACTCATTAGTACCTAAAATCTGCAGTTTTGTTCCAATCTCATCTCTGTTAGCTTTTATATTATTTTTTTCTAACCATGATCGAGTTATAATTAGTAACCCAATATCTATGGTAACCTAAACACACCCCCTAATATATGTTTTCCTCTAGTACATGATGGGAAATAGATAAAAGTAGAAAATTTAGAGAATTATATGGTTTAGAGGGCATATTACTATGGACAGAGCTCTAAAATGGATTTGGGTCGCCCTTGACTGCCGGGAAAGAAAAAGTTTTTGGGTTTTAATTTTAGGATAAGCGGGTTGATGGATTTTAAATAAGAATATGCTCCTCACAACTCATGTTACTAAAGTAGAGTAAGTAAATTGGAAGAGGCATATAAGTTTGAGGGGCTAATGAGAAAATATCAATATTTGAGATACTAATTTGCAACGATGGATGGTTAAAGGACTAATATGCAATTACCCCCAAATTCTTAAGAGCTTTGCATGATTGTCTTAAATCTCGTTAACTTTTAAGGAAGGTTATTTGTCCTCCCTCTGTTTTAATTTTTTTCAAGTTAATTTGTATATAAACACTAATATTCTAGAATATGAATATTATACAAATTCCATATACACATATGTATTACGATTATTATACTGAAAAGTAATGATTTCACGAGAAAGTTGATGATTATTTAACTAGAAATAAAAATTGTAGGTGCGAGGTGTCGCTTTTAAAATGTGAACGGGGTTTTCTATTTGAACATGCAAAACTCAGTCGAGTTTGTTAAAATTTATTACAAATTATTTCATCATATCATGAACATATGTATGGTGTTATGAACGATTGAGAAAGAGAATAATGGAGTATTTTTGGAGTCTCTCATACGGTTAAAGCCCGCCTATTTGCCCGTATTCTGATAAATTTTGATTTCACGTTGTGGCTGTACTAGTGACCTCATACATTTGGTCCTTGGATAGGTCTGTATTTTGTTGAAACCACACTTTTACTTGATAGAAAGTAATTATATTAACAAAAGGATGTGAACGCAGAACATGTCTAGGATACAAAAAGTACAAAATATATTTTGATAAGTCTATTTTTTAGTATGATGTTCTTTATGCTATGACGTCAATATGGTATTTTAACTTGTGTCTTGATAACAATAAAACCCTTTTTTTTTTCTCGCGTGCGGCGAGAATTCCGTTGAACTTTATTTTATTTTTTGAAAAATTTCTTCCGTTGCTGATTTATTAAAATTATTAAATCTGCACTCTCGTTCTCCTTTAACCGTCTCTAATAAAATTTCTTCAATTCTATTCTCATCAAAGCACAAGTAAGATACCATACTGACTGCCAGAGTGGAAATAAATACCATATTAAAAAATAGGGTAATGTTAAAATACCAATCTGGTAATTTAGGCATTTTGATAAAGATATGGATCAAAATTAAAACTGCATTGGAGTTGGTTTCTAAGGGTCCATTTGGTTCAAGTTTTTTACCTTGGGTCTTGGGCAGAAAGCCTGTCAAAATGGCATTTTTGGCAGACTTTCTGCTAAAAACGCCTCTAAAAGAGGCGTTTTGGACAAAAAGCCTGTCAAAAGTGCCCTTTTGACAGGTTTTCTGTCTAAGACCCAATGCAAAAAACTTGAACCAAACGGGCACTAAGCTATATTTGGGTTTGTTGGTGGTTGCCAGTTGGTGGTATTCGGGTTGCTTCAAAGCTCTGGGCCACATTCGGCTTTTTAAGTTCTTTACTTTTGAAGTTTTTCGCTTCTAGATTATGCGAACGAGGCGCTTCCTCGAACTTTTATCCATCAACTATTTCAGTTTTCCTCCCTTTTATTTTAAATTTAAAATTTTGTTTCTTTTTTTTTTGACCGAATAATTAAGAGGCTGTTAGGCAGCTGGACCCTCAGTAACAGGCTCATATGCAAATTTCAGTTTGCGGCCCAATCTAACTTAAGTCCACTGTGTGCTGATGTGTGTTTTGTTGTTACAAACGCCCAGCCCAATACACGCACTGGCATGAGTTGACGACACTTTCCCAAACAGGAGAGAGGCTTTAAGGGACAAAAAAAGGCGTAAGTTTTTTTTGGTCTACGAAAAAAGAAAGAATCTAAAAAAAAATATTTAACCAGAGATTCTTTTTTTAATCTCTACCGTTATCGGAACTATATGTCATCCATTTTATTGTTGAATACTAATTATAAATATTTTCCAGTCTTTTTACAGGTATAATGATGATTGCAGCATCCCGCCCTTTTCCTTTGGAAATATTAAAAAGAACATTCAGAAAAATATATGATATCTTTTATGTACATTGTGAGCCATTTTGATTTCGGAAATATCATAGATGACATTAATGTGAAAATGCCGAAGAATTTATGCATTTAATCTGTACAATGTATAAAAAAATTTATTTAACCTATATTAGAAAGAAATCCTGCTTAAAGAAGTTTTAAAAAAACCTACATTTAGAAAAAACCTATATAAAGGTTTGGCTCCAAAAACCAAGGTAAATAAACTTATCATTTTCCCCCTTTTGTAAGCTTTCTGTCTATACACTGTATAAAATTTTTATGTAGGGTTTTTCTATAGAGTGCCCATGGACACTATGTAAAAGAGGAGAGAGATAGAGAGAGATGATTGGGGAGGGGATCCAAATACAAATCAGGTGGGCCCCTTCCTTAATCATTTCTCTCTATCTCTCTCCTCTTCTATAGAGAGCCCATGTGCACTCTATAAAAAAACCATTTTATGTATTTGGCATCCACAATTATTGCTAAGCCATCTTTCTGCTTTTATGCTACATTTGAGCTTGAAGTGTATCTTGATGATGATACTTTTATAATTAGTTAAGTTGGAGCTAGATAATCAGTAGTTTGCCTTTCTGCTGGTGTAAATGGCTATGAACATCCACAAAAAATATATGCAGCCGTATCCCATCTTATATGCATAAATTTGTGAAATATCCATTTTCTATAAGATTGGAATACAAATCAATATTGTTTTTTTTTGCTTTTGATAGGAAAATACATGATGAGATTATAAATAAAACATCCGGAATATGGATTAAGATATCCAATTATCCTTATTGCTAAGATAGAAATTGTTTTTCGTGCATCAGACATGTTGATAAAGTGCCATTTGCGAAATATCGTTTCATTTGACGTGTTTGAGACTTTATTTCTTGACCAACTGATGTGCATATTCGATTCTGATGGATACGTGTTTCTTTTAGTTATACCCATTCTTATGTATATACAACACGTGTTTAGTAAGCAGATACAAATAATGCAGTATGAATTTTATTAAAACCTTTCCTATGAGAGTGAAGTGGTCTACACCATAAATAAAATAGCTACAATTTTCAAACTAATCATCTAACCGTGTTGGTCGAAAGTTGATTTCTTTATTGAGGTATTCATTACAACTTCAGTCGTTACAATGAAAACAAAAAGATAGTCTTTTTATAAGACTCTTACACAATGAAAACAAAAAAATTACAACTCTCGTTAAAACAAACACAACAGGCGTCTATCACCCACTCTTTGCGTGGGATATTTGCCTGTGACGAGGACATTGATATTCCTGGACCACCGAACGATCAGATCAATTCGGAGTTACGTTGATTCGCGAAGGAATCAAGAAACCGAATCGATTATCTCAGCAACAGCGATATAACTAGGGGTGTCCAAAAAGCCCGGGCCCGGTGTCCGGCCCGGTGTCCGGCCCGGGCCCGGCCCGGACGTGCCCGGACCCGGGCCCGGCCCGGGCCCGGAAACCCGGGCTAAAACCGGGTCCGGGCCCGGGTCCGGGCCCGGTCTTTGGCGCCCGGCCCGGGCCCGGCCCGGGCCCGGAATAGTAAATTTTTTTTTTAAATTTTTTATGTGTCATATATGTATATATATCTCTA
>BQKN01065176.1:865099-880805 GCA_022839385.1 Asparagus kiusianus
CCCCCCCCCCCCCCCCCCCCCCCCCCCCCCCCCCCCCCCCCCCCCCAACAAACTCTCTAACAAAGTATTGGCCTATAGTTCAATAGTTTAGACATTTTCATAAAGTGATTTATCGGAAAATTTAAACAGTATAATTGTCGATAAATTTCAGTTTTTGTCTCACATTTGTCACAAATAAAAACAAGGGGGGCAGACCAAGAGAAAGACACCAAATAAAAGCTTACAATGAGGAAGAAATAAGAATGGGTCGAGCTTAAACAAAGTAGAAACAAATCAACATCTTGTGAAGGACAAGGAACCTTGAGATTAGATTAAGAACTTAGTTTCAAACTTAATACTCTCTCTCAGCTAGCAAGTCACCAAACACCAAGACTCTATTATACTGCAAACCCTTATTTTATATATATGTACAATAATACTCTTTCTTCTTTGATTAATCGCTACTCCATTACGCGGATCGTCACTTCCTATTCAACAGTAGCTTTCACATGAGGTCTCTCAATCTGAATAAAGAAAAAAAAATTAAACGAAATTGTAAAGAAGGATGAGAGTAATGATTAATTATTAATGAGATATGTATGGAAATGCACAACAACTGGTGGAAAATTCATTTATAAGGTACGTACATGGTTGTGACTGATTCTAAATGTGACTCTTGTGCATCCTCATGATTTCTCTTTGTTCACATTCTTCACTCAGTCCAATCATAATTATATTACTGAATAATGGACATTGTGATGGAGAAAGTGAAATCCATTATTTTTTTCTTTTATTAGGCAAAAGTTCAGTGCAAGTCTTTAATGTTTTAGCTAGATTTCATTGAGTCCTTGAACTTTTAAAAATAATCAACAAAGATCTTAAATGTTTTCTCCATCATCATATAGGTTGTTTTTTTTTTTTGAAATTTTCCGTTAATTATTGATGATGTCGCATGACCTTTTTATCAATCCCATGTTACTGACTGGATGCTGGTGGGCCGCTTTTCCTTCTAAAAGTTTGAAAAATTATAAATAACCCTCTAAAATTTTACAGGACCACCTAAAAAGTCACAAACATCCCCTGAAAGTTTCAAAGTATTGAGAATCACAAACAACCCCCTAACATTTCTTAACAGAAAGCCTCCTAATTTTTTCATAAATAACCCCCTAAATTTTATTTGTAATTTTCAAAACTTTTAGGCCGTTGTATGTAAATTTTTCAAGATATTATTTGAAAATTTTGAAACTTCCATAGTTGTTTGTAAAATATCCTAAGATATGTTTGTAATAATTCAAAAGACAGATTTCAATTTTGAAACTTTCATAAGCTGCTTGTAATTATTTTTTGTTTTAGGGGGGTAGAACTTTTTTAAGCCATTTGTATGTTTTCCGAGGGTCTTTTTGTAAAAAGTTCAAGGGCTATTAATAAATTTCAAAACTTTTGGGAGATTTTGTAACTTTTTAATGGGCTTTTTTGCAAAATTTTGATGGGCTTTTTTGCAAAATTTTGAGTAGTTGTTTATAATTTTTAAAACTTTTAGAGGAAAAGTAATCCACTTAGTTCCAGCCAACAAATAAAATTGAGAATGACAAAAAAGTCCCGTCATGTCATTAATAATTAAAGGAAATGAAAAAGGATCTAATATGACAATGGAGAAAACATTAGGAATTTTTGTTGATGATTATCGAAGTTTAAGAACTCAAATGAAACTTAGCAAAAATATTTGGAATCTATACTGAACTTTTACCTTTCTTTTTATAGTGGAGAGGATTCAAATTCGATTTTTGTTATTAACATGTAGATTTTTACCTTGAAGGTTGCACCCCACATTTCTTCCTCCGTTGCTGGTATTGCTGTGACCTTGTTCTTCGGATG
Organism: Asparagus kiusianus; assembly: GCA_022839385.1. Lineage (NCBI taxonomy): Eukaryota > Viridiplantae > Streptophyta > Magnoliopsida > Asparagales > Asparagaceae > Asparagus > Asparagus kiusianus. The sequence continues at coordinate 866,954 of BQKN01065176.1, forward strand.
TTCGTAGCTTGTGAGCCCACTGGAAGTTGAGAAGAAGCACCCTTCAACAGAATAAAATAAAAATAAAACAAATTGGGTGAGAATTTATGGGCATAATTGTAGACTAACCAATATGAGCAATCAAAAACTTGTACAGCCAAGAAATTCTCTCACTCTCAACCATAATTCCTACTCCATATTTCTTTTTCTTTTGGACAAAATGTAAGTGAAGCGTAGCCGGCCTGTATTCGACGTTAGTCTTAACAGATAAATCCATTTGATTAAAAAAAAAAGAAGAAGATAAATTCATATTCAAAACTTGGTAGAAGATTCCCTATTCCTAGTTCTATATAGATTTCTACAAGAGAACCTCAACATTTTCATCCAAATAATAATAGCAAAAAGTTATTTAATAAATTTGAATTAAATACCGGGTGGAAAAGTTGCAAGAGATTTTCCACACGCAGATCTAAGTATCTCAGCATCATTAGAGAAAGCAAGACATCCATCAGCCGTAATCCCCATGTACAAGGGAACCTTGCCATCTTGATCCTAACATATATGAGCAAACTCATCAAAATGAGAAATTTAAAACTGAATCGAGCAATTGTAACCATGGTTGCAACGCAACAACGGGTTCAACAACTACAGTTAATTGCAATTAGCATTTGTATTAATTGCCATTAAAGTTGTAACAAACCAAACAACATGAGATATATTTAGCAGATAAGGACCTGGTAGATTAATGCTTGAACTTACAGAGGCAACCAAAACCCCGGAGGTGGCCTTGTCGAAGACGACGAACGCAAAACTTCCGTCAAGGTGGCCGAGCATGCGGTTAGTAGGGTAAGGAGCTCGATCTCTCAGAGCTTTGTAGGCTTCAATCATAAGAACAACCTCATTTGCATTTTTTGCGAGCCCATAGTATTGTTTCATGCTACCAAGGTTCTCTAGAGTCCCCTCAAACACGCAAAATATGTCATCCTTCACCGCAAATGACCTATAATATTTTGGCGAGCATGAAGAGGGATCGGTATGCTTAGATGCAATATTCATGATTGTGCGGAGCAAAATTTATGATGAAATAAAGCATAAATAATCACATAACAAGTAAAAATGAATTTTTTTTTCATGGACTTGGACGGATTTGGATCATCTCTACTCTAAAAAAAATTAGTGGAGAGGACCACTATGTTAACTATAGCCGTTGATTTATGTAGTGGGTGGGGTGATCATTATTCATTCTAAGTCAAATATTCACAATATTCCTGTGGATTACACTATTTTTATAATTTACGATCAATGGCAAATGACAATTACCTACAAAATAAATCAACGATTGCGATACAGTAGTGATCTTTTCACTACTTTTTACTAACGGAGAGGATCCGAACCCTCTCTTCTGCTAAAACGTAGTGGAGAAGCAGCTAGTTTTAATTCATTAGTTGATTGTTTAACGGATAGCTATGATTTGTCTTCTTGAGTGAAAAACATGAGAGATTACAATTCATGGGGTTATTTTTAGTATTTTTTTTATTTATAGCGGAGAGGATCGATCCGTATTTTATTGGGGATCTAGGACTTAATTACCCTCGCGGTCACCGGTTTTTTCTCTTTATAAAGTGTATGGTAAAACACGTACCTTTGTCGCGAGGAGTTTTGTGCATCATGAGAGTACAAAATGGTCGCCAGAGATCCGACGTTGGTGCTCACCAACGACGGGAAGCGTTGAGCGAAGGCGTCGACAAGCTTCGACGAGCTCGCCTTCGGGGTCGGGCTCCGGTTGCCCGCCTGAATCAACTCCTCAGGAGCCTTCGCGACGGAGCCACTAAATACGGCCAACATCCTTAGTAACCAGCCCTGAGGAGATATACGTACGCCTTTGATTTTATTTCTTATAGCGAATGCGTAGCGCGTGCATATATAGACGTCCTCACTCGGGAAAGTTGGAGGAGGGTTTGGTGGGGGTTTTGGCTTGACGTTAACAAACTTTGGTTGTATCAGTGACACTAATTAATTCGTAAGTGAAGAGGGACAAGGGGATAATCACAACGTGGCGTGATGCATGCGACGCTCACAGCTGTGAATGGGACGGATGGAGAGGTTGAGGACAAAGAGAGGGAGGCTGAGGAGGGTCAAAAGAGATGAATCCGGGTCTCGAAAGAATGAAACTGATGGAAATTGGATGTCACTTGAGTCGTTTACGGGTGGATATTTTGGACCAGTTACTGTCATTTATTTAACCGTAATTTTCATATTTTTTTAGATTCTGCATTAATTAGTTCCCTCCCTGATCTTTTAAGGCTCGATTGACAAACATCATGTTCTATTTTCCATTACAATGACCCATATTCGTATTTTTAGATATTCAAGTTTTATTCTGTTTGTTTTAATTTATTCATTATTGTTCGCAAACTTTGCACAATATATAACCCTCGTTACGAGGAAGCTCATAAAATTTTACGAATCCAACTGAACTAATTTGTTCTCATTTTATGAATCCAACTCGACCGTAACAAAAATATTCCTTTTAACATAGTACATAAAGTTATGAGCGTTCAAAAGCACTTATTCACTTTAATCATCTTAGAAGCTGAAAACTTAAAAATATTCGAATAAAACAAAAGGGTCGGTTAATCCTAAGTACCATAAAAATTACTATGAGTTTGACGCATACACAGTGACTAGATTCCCAACAAGTCAGCTTTCAATTCAGCATAATATAAGAACTACAACTTTCAACTACACATTGATGTCTTCGTATATGATAAACATTAGCAGATAAAACTGAATTTTCAAGGATGCAATTTAGAACAAGAAAAAAGATCAAAAGAAAAATAGAAGAACTCTATCGGCAGAGGCATCTTTCTCCGTCTCTGTTCTACGACCTCATCAGACTAAGACGCGATAGAGAATGCGAGATACGAGCCAACAGTTTAGGGTTCTAAACAACAATAATTCATTGTCTAGAAAAAGTATCTCGAGCGAACCTTTGAAATTGACACGGTCAGATTCGATATTCACGCGTACAAGATTTAGACTTTAGTTAAGCTGGAGGATTAGTGTGTGAACCCTTGCGGTGGCCTGCTTCATGCCTCTAAGCAGAAGTTACATCATTGCGTATCACATATTGATCAATTACCAGGAAATAAATATCTAGATAAATATGTCAAATAATAAGGTTAATCCCACTAGATACACGGCAGGGAGAAAAATGTATACAAAAAGGTTAGCATGTGTACGGCTGATCCTAACTGCCCTAATAAAAGAGGTTGCAGATGTACATGCCTGCATGTTGCAGTCCTCAAATCCACATCGAAACCGAACCAGCTTTCTCTCGCTGGAAAAATCTGGAAAAACAAAGTATATCATGATATAAGTCAGATACTGTCGTCAAAAAATGCAAGTTATCCAAAGTTGCTGATAAGGATACCATCAATGGTATACATGGTTCCTGAAGCTGCTCATGTTATACATTTCTAATAATATTTTATGACAGTATCTTAACAATTATTATCTGAGATTGATTTTGCCCCTCATATACCGAAAACTGATTAGAGCTATAAGTTCACGCGCTATGCCCACTAAAAATAGCTGTCATGTAAGTATGAGGATTGGTCATCTCACTGTCTTTTCGAGAATCAAACTTGCTCCCTGGAATCCTAGTATGTAAAAATCGGGTCCCATGGTAACACTTCCGTTAAAACCAACTTCTGTTGTTGAAATTTCTTGTTTATTCTATGGTCTGTTTGGTTTAATGCTGTTTCGGGAAAACCTAAAAAGTTGTCAAATTGTGGGGCCTACATTAACTTTCTTAACATTCACATGATCGATTGCACCTTTAAAATCATGAAAATGATGAGTGGCGCTCGAAACTACTCAAAGAGAAATCCCTCGAAATTCAAATTTGAGAGGAATTTGGAGGAAAATGAGAAAATTTCCATGAATCCACCAACCCAAAAAAGGAAACACTCGTTTTGAAAGTGCTTTCAATTTCCGTATTGTGTCATAAACTCCCCTATTTTCACAAAAACACCCAACATGCCCTGAGGGAAAATATATTGGATTTCGCTACCTGATCAGCAAATCTTTCAACAGAATTTCTCTCCTCTTACAAGGATACATGGAGAAACTGGAAAGTGAGCAGCACACTCAGCTTTCCATCCAGCCTTTCATCAAACCAAGCAAAAAACAGAAAATTTGGGATTTTGCAAAAAAGTAATCTTGCAGATATTCCAACAGAAATCTATCATCCAGACATTCTCCAAAGAATAATGCAGATACACCTCGGTGGTAGCACTAAACTTACCTAAGACAGTCAATTATTCCTAAAGTTCGGAACTATTTCCGTAGGCAGACGGAGAGGAACATCCATCAAGGATCAGTAACTTTCATCAATCCTGACATAGCTACCATATTGTTACGTAAAATATTCATTAATGACAAAGCTACCTTCCGTGTTGTACTTGTGTCTGAGAAGGGCAAAGCATTGTAGTTGTGAATGGGTTAAAAGGGAACAGAAGGAGAGGGATAGACCAAAACATGGGATTTTACTCATCGGTTTTTAATCATATACAGGTTGCTCTATTCTAGGCCAAAACAAAGGAGATTTTGGTGTTCAATATTTTACTAAATATGTTAAGCCTACTGGATCTTGCCCCATGCAAAGTGCATGACACTAACCCACCAACAAAAAGGGTCATAAAATGCAGTAATATTAGCTTCAAGTGTCTGATGAAACCATGCGACTAGTTAAATTTTCCTGCATGAGCTGAATTATAGATTGCAAGATTTACAGACTTGTCACCTTACATACCACTTCTTTGATTATGAGGTTATCCAAAGGAAAAAGAGTTACTTCCTGATTTCAAACAAAGCCCATTACCCTATTTGAATTTGATTGAAAGAAAAAAATCTACCTGGTCGTGGTCATTTTGCATATGTGCAAAAGCTGAAGAACATTAGCTTGCACTGCCATCATCTACAAAAGCGAATTCGCAAACCAAAGCAAGATGATCGCTTCCCCATTTCTGCAATAAGAAACATAACAAATCATGAAAAAAAAAATCTAAAACAAACACGGTTTTTATGTAACTTCAACCTACTCCAACAGTGATCCTGCACCTTCCACTATAATAACTCCTTCAAGTTCTCACTATCATCTTATCCATTTTATAATAAACATCATTAAAAAGAATCTAATGTTTCTTAGTATATATTTTGTGATCCGTGACATATTTTTCATGTCCAACTTATCCTCTGCTTGCAAATTGGAATTACCGCAATAGTTGCAATAACATGAACTGTCAGCAGTCAATAAATTGAAGGCCAGTAACATTGAAATATCAATTATCCTTTTTCCCATACCAATTAAATGCATACCCTTCTAACAGTATTTACAACACAGCAGAATTACCCGTTATGATAACCATAAAAAGAAAAAAAATACTTAACCATAAAGAAAAGGGGAAAAAATATAACATCAAAGAAGTCAGCAATCGAGCATTTCCTATAAACAAATTAAAAAAATGAGATAATGTTATGTAGTTTAGTAACGAATGCAAGGTAGTATAACACTGAAGAGAATTTTATACTTCACTTGGCAGGCCTCCCAACTTCTTCAAATTTTTAATTGGCAAGGTCTCGACAACTGCTACTGGAACAATACCTGCAGAATGCCTGTACAATCAAAAAGAGAAGTCAGCCCAATTAATATACAGAAAGATTAATTATGTGAAAAAACTTTAAAAAGTTCAATCACCATATATAATCAACAGTTCCCATGAACTTCGAGTGATAGGAAGTCACCAAAGGTTCACCGCAATTGTCTCTAGAATTGGAACAGCTCTGCTTCACAGGGGGTAAAACATACTTAAGACAATCTGAATATGTACATTATGCTGAATTAGGACCGCAAACTCAGAAAGCATGCTCACATAATCTAATAGATGTACAGATCATGAAGCAAGCTGCCTAATAAACTATAACACACTAAAAATTTCATGTAAGGTGCAAGCACATGTTTGATATTAAGGATATATATCTTGGCATGACTAAAATAACACGAGATAAGCTGCGTTCATGGGGTCTCTGAAAAATAACCAATTTCTTGGGTATTAGTGTCTCCATGTGTGTTGCTTATGTTACAGTATATGTCTGGATTTGGATTTGGGGTTGCATGCATAATTTTCATACAGCACTATGTCATCAAAATATTTCAATTATCTCTATCTGTACTGCTTCTTTCTCTTATTTTCTTCTTTTTTGGATTTTTTCCCCTTTAGGGGAGGGGGCATCCCTATTAGTCAGACACTTCGTCCCCCTTTGACAAAGGTTTAAGACTTTAAGTAAGAGGGGTTAAAGAGAAGGGTTAACCTACTAAGCAAGGGATTAAATCAGCTACTCCATAGGTATGATTTATTTTAATCCTTGTGATATTTTTCATTTTTAGGAATAATGACTATTATATCTACTTTTTTATAAATAGAGGAGTTATCACTAAACCTGTCCAATAGGTGGATTAGCAAACCCCTCAAATTGAGGGTTAACTCACTATTAAGTTTTGACATCTCTAAAGGAGTTACTTAACCCCCTGCCAAATTTTTTGTTTGGCAAATTAAGATGGCTTAACCCAATTTACACCCTCTATAAAAAATTTTGTGTTTGGAGGGAGGGGTTAACTCCCCCTTAACCCCTCAGACCCTAACCTAACCCTTTGCCAAACATCACCTTAAGAATAACATGCAAGCAAACAAAAAATAAACTAAAAAGTAAGTGATAAAATCAATAAATAAAATAATTGTTCAATTCCAATTAGATCTTCGCCTAAACCTGCTTTTTAGGAGAAAAAGGGGGCAGTGAGGATATTGCCCTTGTTATTGGGAAGGCAGCTATTAGCTAAGAAATAAATGTAGAAAGAAATAAAACTAACAACTTAAAAATTCTTTCATTAAATTGTGTTGGACCCAGACAACATCAGGCTAATCTAGTCAAACCCAAGTGTACATGGGTGACCAAGTCCCAGCCTGAGCATTTGGAAGTTGGAACAAACCCAATCAGGATTGGTCCTGAATTTGGGTTGTGGTTCTAGGCAGAGCTCAAGTCCTTCAAAGACTTGGCTTGGATCCAACTGATTACGCTATTGCAAACTGTCAGATTACATCCAATGGATAAAATAGCTCATTTATTCCTATTGACAAAAGAATTGCCAAGGGCTATAAACAATCCCCTTTCTTTGGCTAATTGGGATCAAGGTATCAAAAAAACCCAAGGATTCTTATTCATAGAGAATCAAGGTTTTAAATGTCGGCCGACATGTCCGATATGTCGGCCGACATATCGGTTTGAGGGCTTGACCGACACGACATGGATGTTTTCAACTCGTATGTCGGTTTTCAGGGCCAAATCGGAAATATCAGGGTCATATCGGGCATATCGGTCTATTTTTTAGCTTTGAAAAATCGACCGATATGGTACTTTTTTTAAGATCTGTTTTTTGTTATGGGGTTTGGGTTTAGTGATAAATACTCAAACTCGTTTGACCCGTTCTCATGTTTAAGGGTTTCTTATGAACCCGATAGAAAGAATTTATGAACCTAAATCCATATATTATTTACTTTTTTATATGTTTAGTCTATAGAATTTATAAAGTATGCTTATATTGAATTTATGAACGCTTAGATTACATTTAGGACATGATATTATGCATATGCGCACTACCCGATATGGCAATCCGATATTTAGTCAATGTCCCCCGATATATCCCCGATTTCCGCTATCCGACATGGATTTCAGCCATCCGACATGAACCCGACATCCGACATTTAAAACCTTGTAGAGAATTAGTTCAACGAATTATTTTCCTTTTTTTTCATCAATCGCTCTTGCTTGTGGTGTCGAAGTTTTACTAGTGTTGTAACAGCAAGGAGCTTGGTACCGAGACATCTCACACCAAAACGTTGGAGACATGAACATCAACGGAGATTCATCAATTAGCAATGAATGGTCAATAGATCTTATATCAGATGTGTCGCTATTTGCTTCCATGTATTCTATAGATATTGCATACCTAACACCTACTATCTTCACATAGCAAATACGTATAAGTAAACAAACATTGCTTAAAGCTTATAGCATCAACATTTGGCGTTCAAGTATATTCACAGCAGAGGCTATCTTCGCTATCTGACTTGAAGCAACCTCGTCGAAGACAGGCTGCCTCATGGGTTGACAGGCCTGAGATCTAAGGATGCATAACTGCTGCACCGATCATTTCTTTTATTTTTCTTTTTTTTCTTCTTTCTTTTTTCTTTTTTATTTATTTATTTTTTTTGGTGGTGGGGGGGGGGGGAAGTTGGGGGAGGTGGGTAGTCTACCTGGGGCGAATGCTTCCTAAAGAGTAACAGCGGTGTGAGAAGGTAGGCTCCTAAAATTTACGATAAGACCTAAGTTGAGATCGATGAGTTGAGGGCTCAACTGCATGAAACCAACCATCACGACCACCCCCCAACACACACGCGTGCGTGTGCACACACACAAAGACCTTCCCAAAATACCTGGAAGAATATCTTTATTGATAAGAAGATCTATGGAGATGAATTCTTCTGCAACTCTTCCACAACATCAGACATATCTGATGACAGATTTCAATGATTTTCAATTGGTGAGGCAAAATGGCATCTTGAACTTTGAAGATAGATTAGTGATAGAGATCTTCATCCCTATCTCTAGGATCTATTAGTCCACGTTCAACTTCCTCATTTTCAACTAACATCATCCTTGATTTTTTTTTTCTACAGGCAAGGCATTGGAAACAATAGCTTACCGTGTGTCCCTTTAGTAGCATTTAAATTACTAAAAAAAGCTTCGATACTGACAACCTAGGCTTGATCATTTGCAAGAACAGCTGAACAGGATATCCTTAGCATTTAAAACAACTACAGAACTTCTAACTTGAAGACTGTGATTTGATCATTTGCACCAACTAGTTTGGGCCGGCTAGAAAATGCTAAATGCTTAACTTGCATCTCAAACTACTACTAAATATCGGTGAGCATTTGTTTAATCTTGTTAGAGTATAGAACTGTAACCCCCAACTCTCATTACAACTTTACAATTTTGATGTAGTCGTAGGTCTTTTAACCTGGTACCAGAGCCCATTGTTCGACAAGCCTTTGTAGAATTCTTTGTTTGCTTCAAGATTCTGCTACATGGTATCAGGCAACCCAAGTTCAATTCCTATTGGCCACATATTTAAAGTGAATTTTAAAAAATAGGCAACCCAAGTTCAATTCCTATTGGCCACATATTTAAAGTGAATATTAAAAAATAGATATCATTGCGTGAGTCTAGATTTTGGACCATGAAACGGGTGTTCAACTTGTGTGGGCATGTTAGGATACAAAGCATAATCCTCAACATTTACTACAAGTTCGGAGTTTTGGTGTAGTGGCCGGGTCTTTTGGCAAATCTGATGGAGAATAATAATCTGGGAGTATACCCAGCAAGATATTTTTTTTTTTGAATTCTTTTGCACTCTATCAATAATATTAACTCATAAAACTAATTTGCTCAACTATTCATGGATCTGTCATCTATCTACAAATAGAGGCGAACAAACAATCCTATAGTTTGAACTTTTGCCTAGAGATTATTGAGCTGCTTGGTTCTTATATGTTTTAGTTTGGGAAATTCAACTACGAATGTCAGTCCCAAACTGATAGATACTAGGTCGATAGCTAGTACTAGAATTAACTATGAGACAAATCTTTTGAAATTATTATTAACAAAGAATTCATAAGCTGATGACAGTTTGGGACAAGGTTGAAGAGTATGGTAATGGCCTGCGAGATCTGTATGCAAAATTGCTGTTTTCTTTCATTTTCAACATAAAATAGTAGGTAACAATAAGTTTCGCCAAAGAGACAGGCACTGAGTTTCTCAGTAATGATTGCCACACATTAGAAACTCCGGATCGCAACGATTGTTTGAAATTTCCTAAGTATGGATAAAAACCCAACACAAGTACATAACGATAAGTACATCAAGTGAAAAGAGAGTTCACTAACATAGTAGTATAAACAAACAAATAGAAAACCAACAAAAGACAAATTACCGGAACTCCTCGATATGCGCTGAAAAGCTTCAAAGGGTTCTTAAGATGAGTACAGCCTCCATTTCCTACTGCAAGGTGTATTTCTTCTTCACTCCATTTGAATTGTAGAAGTTTTTGCATGCAAAGCCGAGACCTGCAACCAGTGAAAACACAAATTTCAACTTCAATATATAAAAGTTAAATGCTTCATCGATACTTGTTAAGAAAGATTCATAGCAAAAAATTACCTTGAGGCATTCCTCCCCACAGAAAAGTGTCTGTTTTGCAGTGGAAATTCATCCTGACCTGAGATTTTCCTGCGATCATACAACAATATGTCGAGCTGCAGAATTTGGATGTCAGATTAAAAAAAACTCAACACTTTTATGAAGATTAATAATAAGATGATATTGAATGTAGCCACTGAATCAACTTACCTCAGGTGCAGACAAATATTGATACAATGCACTCTGAGCCAACAAAAATACCAATAGACTGATCTCATCAGGAAAAGGTCAAAATGTTTTCTAGTATATGGCAATTCAGAAGACAGAAACATAAAAGAGTATGACCTGCGGCACACTATTAAAATCACCACAAATTACAACAGGGGCATTGCCCCATTGCAGGGACACCGCATGCATTCTCTCAAGTAGTAGTCGGATCTGTAAGATCAAGAGAAGGGAGATAAGTTAAAGTTGATTTTAAGAGACAACAAGAACTATTTGAGAAAATATTGCTTTCACTATCAAATATCTAAATAACTAGAAATGTTATTTCTGTAGCATATGAGGGTCCTATATGATATTAAAGAAGGAAAAAAATACAAGAGAAAACTGACATTAATCCGAACTGATGATGCGCGTGATCTTCCAACATTTTTTTAAAATTTTGCTGCTTTTGTTATCTTAAAGCGCTATTTAAGAACTGAAAAAAAATTATCGTTAATCTTCCTCCACCGTCTCCTAATCTTTCCACTTTACACATTTTTTGCTATTATGGAATCAATGAAGAATATTGAAAATATTGATAACAACTAAATGATTTTTCAGTGATATAATTTCATTAATGCACTTTCGCTTATGATGGGTGTCCCATCAAGGGTGTTTGGTTCCCCTGATTCGGTAATGATTCTTTGGAAAAAGTGGGGTCCACCAGAACTTTTTACCATAAAACTTTTGTTTGTTTCCACCAACTTGAGCAAAATGGAAAAGAATGCCCACTCGGAAGATTCCCATCAAAAGCTTGTGTTGTAAGTCATTCGCAAAAGAGAGGATATTGCTAACATTTGTTACTTGTGGGGCCCATTTTATTTCAAAAATTATTAAAAATCTAAAATAATTTTTTTTTTAATTTTGTGGAATCCAATACTAGTACATGATATTTAAATATCAAAATTAATCATTTGTACAATTACTAAATAATAATGTATCTTATTTTAAATTAAAAGTGTGGGATCCATAAACCACTTTTCTATTTTATCACTTTCTCTACAAACAAACAAACACTCTTGGATTCTTTTTTAAAACAAGCTTTTCATTCCAATATCCTACAAACATAAAATGAAAAACTTCAGATAGTGGTGGATCTCTTGGATTTATGAGATTCTCGTAAATCCAAAATTCAAATCCAACACCCGAAGAGCCCCTAAAGAGGTTCTGCAAAATATCTTTTCACTACATGATTAAAAAATGAAATGAAATGAAAAAATAATAATAAAGGTTTTGCAAAAACAAATGTAGGAAATTGGTTAACTTTATTTGAACCTTGACCATAGACTTGTGGTATAAGCTCAAATTTGATTACCACTTGATAAAGATCTGGTATTCATACCCTCAACAACCAGATTTCCAGACTTAACTGATTTCAGGAGTTTGGGTTTCCCCACTTCACGTCACCTGCCACACCCCCCACCCCCCGCCGGGGGGGGGGGGGGGTAAGAGGGAGGGAAAATAAAACATACGCGCAGGAACACAAAATCATACAGCAGCATCATTTGCGTAGCCCATTTATACCATTATTCAATAGGCCAAGAGGATTTGTCATGTACAGTAGATATAACAAATGCACCAAACTAAGCACGCCCCAAAAAATAGCTTTTTCAATGTATTCAAGAAAACATGTGCAAGTCTAACCAGAAGTGTCTCAATGAAGTATTTAAATTTTGGATTTTTTTCAATATTATTCCCCCAAATCTTTCATATTTTGAAATTTGTCCTCAAATCTTTCAAGTGTTTTGAAATTAGTCCCTCTGTTGCATTTACCATCTAAATTGTTAATCACAGTAGGGTTAATGGTTTACCAGGTATGGGTAATTACCAAATTATCCTCATAAAATAAATCCCCCCGCCATCTTCAATTTCCTTGTCTCTCTCATTTCTCGCTTCAATATATAAGAAAGGGAAAAAGTCCTAAAATCAACTTTATCAACCATAAGCCAGTAAGCAACACGATGCATGGTGTTGCACCCAAAAATGTAAAGATGACAGAATATACTCTAAATTTCAACCAACCTCCAGCTGAAGGGACTAATTTCAAAACACATATTAAGGGTTGGTAGAGCTTGGGTTTATTAGGACAGGTTAAAAACATATTTTAAGGATTTTTCTAATTTGGTGTGTGGCCCAGATGATTTGAAAAGGGCTTTTAAGGGTTATTTTAAGTTTATTGGTGGGTCACGTTAAGCAGGCCCAAGCGGGCCACACAAAGCAAAACAGGCGCCTAGGCAGCCCCAGAGCCCGGGTGGGAACACCTACATGATCTCTAGGAAGCCTACGCGCAACCTCTGCATAGGCAGGCATCTGGACAGCTGCCTTTTAGAACACTAATAAAGGTCTACTTTTTTGAAAGAAAAAAACCATGCGGCTGTCTTGAGTTTGATCTACATGAAATTGAATAAATTCCCAACACCAATCCTTGTTGTCGTCAGCCAATTTTAACCATACGATCTATAGGTAAATATCAAGTTGCCTTTGAATATTGTCAACACAATTTAAGAATACAGATGTTCATAAGCAGAAATATACTGTGATTTAGAGTTTATTTTTCCATAATCACAGACGCACGAGAGTGCCAGGTAGAGAGGGAGGGGAGAGACTGGAATAGATACGACTTAAAAAGTGCAATCTCAAACAGATATATGCCCCTAACTCACTGTCTACAATCCCTCTGTCTTTAATAAGTCTCTAGCTCTTCTACCTGCATTACTGTTTAGTATTATGTTTTTGATTAAGGACAAATCAGTGGCTTTAGGTCTGGGTTTTATCAGTTTCTAACTTGATTTGTCCAAATTAAGAACAGATACCCAGCTAGTTGTCTGGCCATTGTGTAGCCAAGACCAAATAGAACAAGCAGAGTTTTAAAACGGAGAAGTCAAGATATCAAGTAAGACTTATGAAATGTACTTTTGATCGACATTTTAACCTTAAAATCACTAGATCAGTTCTTCTTTCTGTAAACTAGACTACTAGTTTTCACACAAAACCACCTTCTCTTGTCGGCAATTTCCTTTTCAAGGAATAAACACTAATGTTGATCATGAGCACCCTTTTATCTTAAATATCATATCAGAAAAAGAAACTATAAATGAATAAAGAACATGTCATGTTATATAATGAAATTAAGTATAATTTCACGACTGTCAAAACATCTGCATAGTTAAAGGGAAACAAACTTCATGAAGAAGAGCATGATGCCGTAGCACAAGATGAGTTAGGGCGCTACCAACGGACACGTGTGTGTGTGTGTGTGTGTGTGTGTGTGTGTGTGTGTGTGTGTGTG